>JASANE010017296.1:0-37376 GCA_030248225.1 Trileptium ribeirensis
CTTGTTTTGATGAGGTTAGCGATGTGTTCTTCGCTAGTTGGAGTAAGGTGTAATTGTGAAACGTCATTATTGGCTGTAGGAAAAAAGGCTGTAATGGAGGAAATTGGGAACGAATAGCTGTAACTTTGTTTGCAAAAAATGTTGCAAAATTGTCCGCCCGATCAGGGGAGATGGGTGTTTGGCGTTTACGGTAGAGCATTGCGTTTATGACATTCCATTTTTTATTATTATTAACTTCGTTTAATTTCGATTTCCAGTGGTTGTTCAATTTATTTTGACAGAGATCTCGGTAAAGTTTTTTCTGGTTGTCATAATTAAGTCTGGCATTAAAACAACGAGATCGCCGCCATAAGCGCTCGTATCTTCGCAACGTTGTCTTCGCGCGGTGGCATTCAGTGTCGAACCAAGGCGCATCAGGACGATCTTGCACGGTTCGAGATTGTAGTGGAAGTTGCGTGTTTACGATGGACGATATTGAGTCATAAAAGTAGTTTGTGCGATCGTCGAGTGAGCCATTTTCGGGCAAATGTAGTTGAGAGATTGCTGACTGAAAATTAGCACTATCAATAGACGCCCAATTTCGATAGTGAATTGTTTTCGTGGGCCTATTTGTGTTAATATGACAGTTAATTTTGGTGACAATTAACATGTGATCGGAAATAGCACAGCTTTCAATCGCGACATCTGAAACCAAATTACTGTTTTTATACGACATGATCAAATCCAATGTATTGCCCTGGTCATGGGTGGGACCACTGACATGCTGACTGAGCCCAAAAGATCCAAGAATGTCAATAAATGTATCTGAAGTCGAGGTTATGTTGAAGTCGCCCATGATTAGAACGTCAGCAGGGTCCATCGTAATATTTGTCAGAATATCATTGAATTCATCGTAGAAGGCGGGCAAATTCAGCTGAAACTTAATTGTACTCAGGGGCGTCGCCAAAGGGGGCCACGGAAGGCCGTGCCCCCAGTTTCGCTGGGTCCCCCAGGTCGAATTTACAGCTAACTTGTGCCCTTAAGAAAATCTTGGTGCACCCCCCAGTTGGGATTTTGGGCCCCTCCAGAAAGCCTTGGTGCCCCCCAGTTTGATTTGCTGGATACGTTCCTGATTATACTCACTCGTTTTTTGGTCTTAGTGTGCCCAATCTTTTGCTTTCACCCTAGTTCGAAATTCCCTAATTTTAAGCTGCAATTATGATTTAGGCGCAATTTAAATCACTATAAAATGATAAATTAGGTACTAAAATTATCGATGTTTCTTCAAAATTGATAAATTTAGGGCTTGAGGGGTTAAAAGGAATTATCATAATTATTATAATTATTGTAGGAATTATTATAAGAACCCTCATTTATTATTATTATAGGAAATATTATAATAGGAATTATTATAATAAGGAGTTATATAACTGCAAAATTAGAAATTCTGTCTTCCTCCCTAATGACTTTGCTACACTGGTTAGCTGGATACTTGGGTAATAATATTCAAAACATACGCACATGGATCAATTTAGCTTTATAGTCTAAACACAGCCTCTTGACACTGCATGAATCGACTGCTGTGACAGTTTTATAAATTCCAATAGAGTAACTTCGATAAATTGCTTACACGTATATTTTTTGTACACGTATGCAATTTTACGGTAACCCTGTTATAAATAGAATGAGAACATGGTTAGCTGGATACTTGGGTAATAATATTCAAAACATACGCACATGGATCAATTTAGCTTTATAGTCTAAACACAGCCTCTTGACACTGCATGAATTGACTGCTGTGACAGTTTTATAAATTCCAATAGAGTAACTTCGATAAATTGCTTACACCTATATTTTTTGCACACGTATGCAATTTTACAATAACTCTGTTATAAATAGAATGAGAACATGGTTAGCTGGATATTTGGATAATAATATTCAAAACATACGCACATGTATCAATTTTGCTTTATAGTCTAAACACAGCCTCTTGACACTGCATGAATCGACTGCTGTGACAGTTTTATAAATTCCAATAGAGTAACTTCGATAAATTGCTTACACCTATATTTTTTGCACACGTATGCAATTTTACAATAACTCTGTTATAAATAGAATGAGAACATGGTTAGCTGGATATTTGGATAATAATATTCAAAACATACGCACATGTATCAATTTTGCTTTATAGTCTAAACAAAGCCTCTTGACACTGCATGAATCGACTGCTGTGACAGTTTTATAAATTCCAATAGAGTAACTTCGATAATTTGCTTACACCTATATTTTTGCATACGTATGCAATTTTACAATAACTCTGTTATAAACAGAATGAGAACACCAGGTGACATTGAAAGTTTTATATTAGTGTGTAAGGTTTTATATTCTGCAGAACTATGCGCTGTTCACGTTATAATGTTCCCTCTATTAGGAATTCTTGTCTCCCGATAGGCGCGACCCTACCGTATGGCTAGTCACCGTGACACCAACGTCATTAGATTCCTCCATTAGCAACTACATTTGTAGTTTGCATCGTTGCACATACCCTTAGCAACAGTGTTTTCGGGAATTAATAGTAACTTGTGCTGTCTGTAGCTAATGCGGTGTACTATTCGTGTTGTTAGTTTTTCGAAAATTGCGATTTTGTGGTTAGAAAATACGTACGTTGACAAGATAAAGTCAATAAAACAACAAAGAAGGCTTTGTGTCCATAACACCGTCGACGAATGACAACACCCCTAGGTAACTATCGTTGAAAATATTAGGAAAAACTTTGTGGCTTTTAAGACACACCTGTTGTCGACGTGAAACATCAGTAAATGACAACACCCCTAGGTAACTACCGTTGAAAATTTTAGGAAAAACTTTGTGGTTTTTAAGACACACCTGTTGTCGACGTGAAACATCAGTAAATGACAACACCCCTAGGTAACTACCGTTGAAAATTTTAGGAAAAACTTTGGGGCATTTAAAATACCATGTTGTCGACGTGAAACAACAGTAAATGACAACACCCCTAGCTTACTACCATTGAAAATTTTATGAAAAAGTTCGTCATGTCTAAGACACCCTGTTGTCGAGGATATGCCTGACACTGTATGGGGTACACAGCTTCTAAACCTTGCGGACATTATAGCGTGAACGTCGTATAATTTTTAAGAAATTTATCTGGTCTAACCAGATGGTTATTTTTTATGCCCGGTAAAGTTTGTTTTATATATTTCATCTTTTTCTAATCTGCTTTACAGTGGAAGCTAGTCCTCCTCGGCATTTTTACATATACATAGGCCGAATATTGTCAAAACAGATAAACGCAGCTTATGCACTCGAAAAACTAAACTACATGCACAACAGAAATTAACATATATATATATACAATACAGTTTTAGATTCTATACCATATCTTATGATATCGTATTAATAAAATAATTTATTTAATATTTACGGCACTGTTTTTTCGATTCTGCTATATAAAGTTTATCTGAGCTCGCTGGAAAAATCTGTTTTTCGTATCCAGGTAACAAATAATATGAGAGTATATTGGAAATTTTATTAATGTGTCGATCGCACTGCCTTCAAAGCTTTTTATTATTTTATGTAATTGAATAATAAATACCTTAAGCTAATATGGTTTATTATTATCAGGAACATTATCATTAGCATTTTGAATATATGTCGGTCCGTTAAGATTTGCTGAATACACTGTGTTGTGTTTAAATTTAAATCTCAACGTTCCGAGGTTCTATTCTTGTACTAACAGTGCTGCCACTTTGCTCAAAATCGAAGTTATTGAATGACGCATTCAGTTAATAATAGCTATCACTCACCGTATTATATAAACTTCTGGTCTTATCGATGGGCTATGCCTGACTCGAAATCTCTCTAATTGTGGAGCTAACTCAAAATTTTAAACTAACTCGAAATCAAAGGACGCATTCAGTTAATAATGACTATCCCTCATCATATTATATAAACTTCTAGTCTTATCGGTGGGCTATCTCTGACTCTAAATCGCTCTAATTGCGGTGCTAACTCAAAATTTTAAACTAACTCTAAATCAAAGGACGCATTCAGTTAATAATGGTTATCACTACCATATATATAAACTGTTTTACAGTAAATGGAAAGATTGTTTCCCAATTATTAGGCTACAATTTCTAAGGTCAATTTAATAACATATGGGTACTTTGATTTCGAGTTAGTTTAAAATATTTTGAGTTAACAGCGTGGTCGGACCAAGGTAGACTGAGAGATACCACATGGATGAGAATAGAAGGTATGCTGGTCCGACTAGAAGATCCAAATATTCTAAAATATAGCCAGTTCTTACGGTTATCAGTGCAAGCAAGACAGATAGCTTAATATAATGCGGCATTCACGTTATAACGTCCCCGCTGTTTAGAACATTTGTCCCCCGTAGTAGTGACACTACCGTATAGAGAGTAAGGGTGACACGCATGCTGTAAATCAATTGCTGCGGGTGTAGGACACACCCCTAGCTACTAAATTTATCTTTACAGTGTCGTATACACCCTTAGCTACCAATTTGGAGCGAATTAACTGTAACAGACACCGTTTGTAGAAAATTCGATTTATTAGTTAATTGTGGAGTGTAGACTTATTTAAATTATCAATATTTGTATTTAGGTCATATGAACATTGAAGAAATAATGGCGCACACTCTCAATAAAACTGCAAGAAGACACGATGTACTTGACACTGTCGAGATGTGGCAATACCCCTAGCTAGCTATCTTTGAAAAAAATTATTAAAAACACGGGGTGTCTAAGACACCCTGTTAGCGATAGTGTGCCTGACACTGTGTGGTGGACATAGGCTCCAAACGTTGGGGACATCATAACGTGAACGCCGTATAATATTTTGCCGCAAAAGATATAGACCCTGGCTGCGTTTTATTACTGTTGGCTATGTTAAAGCTAAATATTTCGATGAATACTGGCCAAACTAATTTCCACTCATTTTGAGTAATAATACTGTAGCGCCAATGCAATGCCAAGTTATTACATAGCTAAGCGTTCAGAACCTGCTTCGAATTTTGTCGCTTGTTTTTGTTTATGTTATTTAATTGCAAGTAAAGCACAATTTTTTTACGGTAGTTGGGAATTCGTCGACCAGAGCTCTTTCATATATTGTTTCTCTGAGATGAGATTATTAGCAATAAACTGTCGCGACATGACATTTTCTCTTTCATACCCGTAATTTATGAACAGCGGCAATAGTTCAAATGCATGTGGTTCAGAGGCCAGGTTGGTAGTAAATATTGTTTGGTGTTCCCGTCGGCGATTTGACTGCAAAGGCAAGTTCACATAGATATTAATATGGGGCTAGGCCTTCAGTTATACGATATGCTTTCTAGCATATAATGATTTTCTATTTCTTCATCAATCTAAACACCAAATATACCATCCATCTCAGCGCAGAGAACTTCGTTAGACAAATCACATAATGCCATGACTACAGCTACGATTGGGTTTCACATGTCATATGTAAGAAGAAACATTTTGGTTCATAATGTACTTCCGTTTTGGCCGCACACAACAAAAACTAGGCTTTTTCTTTTGTCGACATATGTTGAACCTTCGACAGACTGGTATTAACGTCAAATTAGTCTACTTGTTTAGTTTTCCTATAGTTTCAAATCTGCAAAAAGTCTATTCTATTTCGTCGTCCACTGGCGTCTGTTCGTTCTGCCTTGCAAAATCGGGTTTAATTTTTGAATAAATACAACAACCTTGTTGCTAACTCAGCATTGGCATGTTGCATCTGTTTTATGGATAGCTCGAACTGCTCCCGATGTATTCTGGAATCCACATGATCCGTTTTTTTAAATCTATACATTGACCTTTTTCTACAAAACCTTCCTTTATGGCTTTTATACGTTATGCATAACCTGTAGTTGCTAAGTACGGTTGTTACTGTTGGGTTATAACCTAGGTAATACAAGACACTAATTCGGAAAAAATGCATGTTTTAACTGTGTAATTCCTGAATTCAAAGATATACACTTTTGCTTATTGTGTTATGTTGTAGGCAAGGGTAGGCGTCACCTATGAACCATACATAGATTGCGAAACGTTCTATAATATACACCACAAAACACCAAAAATAGAAATGTCGATCTTTTAATAAAAATTAACAAAATAGATCATATGGCTAGTGTTTACAATATTTACGATGTAATTTACGCAATTATGTAGAATTATGCGGCGTTTACGTTATAAAGGACCCCAAGTTAAAGTTTGGTCCCCCAAAGGTCTAGACCACACCATCCAGTGGTATACAGTATATTCCTACATTATAGAATGCAACAGACGGTGTACCAGACATTTTCAAATTAGTTATAGGGGCTAAATTTACCTATTTGTTACTGACGGTGTCAAGGACACCATCCACAAATACATTATATACGGCGTGTAAGTAACAGCATGGTGTAGGTAGCACCATATAAATTTTATGGTGCGGTCTACACCATGCTATTATCGACACTACACTACCTATGTATACTATCTGAAAATACTATCAGAAACATCATGGTGTCAAAGACACCATATATTTGATGGTGGCAGAGACACCAATTAAACTTAGATGCGCCCCCAACCATCCTCTTTAGACACCATATAGAAAACGTTGTTAGCGATCAAAATTCGGATTTCAATAGTCGTATCCAATTTCGACATTTTTCTGTTCCATAACGCCATTAGCGAATGCAATTCGGCCCCTGTACTTAAACTCCAATGTGTTCGGGAACATTTTCAAATTATAATGTATGGAATATGAAACGGATTAATTTCTGTCTTTAACGCAAAAATGAAATTTGTGTGCGGTGAACAACTGAATGGCAATCGCTTTTGTCAAAAGTGGACGGTAAGGGGCGCAGCTTAAGTTTACTCACGAATAAGGGTGGACAAAACTTTCACATGGGGGTCTTTTATAACGTAAACGCTGTATTAAGTTGCAACACTAATAATTCATCAAATTATACAGTTATTTCGTTAAGTGTTTTCTATTAGGTGCGTTTAACGCTACGCATCCCCAACTGCAACATTATGGATACATATCCACCTGTTCGCGAGCAGTGGTCAAACAACACAACGTTTCAAGCTAATTTCAGCCCGTTTTTTATTTCATTCCTAGTAGATATGTTGAACGTAAACCGATTTAGCCCAAATGATTTAGATATGTTGAACGTAAACCGATTTAGCCCAAATGTTTGTAGCGGACATGACCTTAGCTGCTTATATGCGGCAGTAATATCGCTGTGATTAAGGAAAGAAAAAAGAAACCTGGAAGCTTATTTTCGGTTATTGTACCGAGTCAACCAATCATAGTGAATGCTAAGTTTTATATATCATTCGAACCGCATTAACAAGCTGAGTAGAATGGCATTATAATTTGCTCAATCTATTCACGGGCTGAGCATTTATGCCATTTTCAGTGAAACCTAAAGTTTAGCCGCCTTAGCGTAAGCCGTTAACCCAATGAATCCAACAAATTTAGACATCATTCGACTCAGCATGTGAATGCGGTTCGAAAGGTATCTATTTACCCGAAAGTTTTTGGCGCCAAAAGATAGCCATGAAAACTGTCATAAATATGGTTCTAGTCCAGCCCAGTTAACGGTGTTTCTTTCATATTCAACGTTTTCTGGCTGGAAGTGTATAATCTAAAAGAGTTATTATTGTTAAAAAATGATATAACCAATAAACACTGATCCGATTTGGCTCATATGTTCAGATAATCATTACGTTCGGTACATGATTCAGAGTTACATCGTTAATACCGGGTTGTACCGGTAAAGTGGCGTAAGCAAAACACTGCGCTATCTTGGAACCGTTGCTCGGTTTATTTTGGAATCTCGCAAAGCAAACGAATAAGAACGAACATGGAGACATTATGCTAGCGACTCTGTTAAAACAACAATTCACTATGTGAGCTGTACCCATTTGTGGACAATGATCTTTAAAGTGTTAAAGTATTAAATAATCTAAGTAAAATTAAATTAATGCGATCAACCTAACGGTCTCAGCGCAGCATCTAGTTTTGGAAACGTATAACTAATTGAAGCTGTTTTTAATAAATGCGATTGATGTTCTGCGTGTATGAGACTACTATATATTTTAATGTATGTACTTCCGTTTGTAACCTAGATGTCGGTCTAGTATTTGTTCAAAGCTAAAATCTGCTTACATTTTTATTTTTGATTTTGTGCTTCTCTTTATACAGAATTGCACCTAGAGAAGAAATCTTAAATTTTTTAATATTCTACAAGATAGCTGAGAACTCTATATAGCGTCATTTTGGTCCTTTTTCAATTGAACCACGTATTCGTGTCCAGCTTCAAATTTAGTTATAATTACAAAGAGCTTGAGTTCCTCTTCGTTGACACGCGTATCGATTGTGCCAGAGCTAATATTTATTGTCACTAACATCGGGCTGATATTTCTAGTGCTTTTTACTATATCATAAATTCCTTACTGGTAGAGTATACTTAACCAGCACCCGTCGACATTTTATTTTGGTATTTAACAATAACAATTGTTAAATAAATCCTCTGGTTAATAGAAATCTGGCACTGTCCAAGAATATGCGGACTGAATTGCCAGATTGAAATTAATACATGTTGTGCTCTTGATCGTTGAAGTGAAATTGTGTATTTTTTGCGAATAATAATATATCGATTATTGAGGGCAAAAGGATCGATTCATTTACGCTAAATTTGTTCGCGAACAGAGTCGAACTAAAAGTTTAAAGCATATAGGTATCAGAGAACCGTTTTTCTGTAACAAGAAAGTCGTCAGAATTTTATTCCAGTTGTGTGATTGTTTTTAATTTTACCAAATTTTGGATAACGAAAAATGGATAACTTAACATTATGTGACGTGGGCCCTGTATTTCTTATGGACTGGGTGGTTAACAGGGTTTGCTTAAGTATGATAAACTATACGTTTTTGAAAACAAAAGCTTTAAGAAAGATACAATAGTTATAGGAAGCGAAGACATTATTAAACTCCAAAGTGCGGTCTTAAACAAAGTACAAAAACGTTATGTATATATTTCAAATGTTTCTCCGCCGCAGGTTGAACTTTCCTCGGAAGAAAACCTACAGTGTATCCAGAAATACACTATCATATTATATATAATAAATTTAAATCAGTAATATGCTAGATAATGGCTCTGCCTTTCAGTTTATGTTTGTTCGCATTAGTATTACTGATTTAATTACGCCCTATTTTGGCCAACAATAGTAATGAATATTTAACAGTTGGTTATAATTTTTCGGGTGCATACGTGATATCATCCATAAAATTTTAAATGTATTCCACGCTTTATTCCAACGTCAGTTAGTGTAATAAATTCGTGTGTACTACGGAATCATTTAGTTATGTGTGCAATATACATTCTTGTTTGTTTTTGAAACGGAGCAAGCGTAACCAACGGAGTTTCGTAGAATGCCATACATAGGTGTCCATGGTGGGCCAGAGGCACATGAAAAATTTTAGCAAGAATTGGAGCTAACTGGTAAAATTTTAGAAAATCGGCAAAAATTAGAGAACACTTTACCAAAAATTCTGGAAATTAGGCTTTACGCCCTCGCCGTACCCCACAAGGCCCTATCGAACTATATGTCTTCCTAAGCTCCTATAGGTTACAGGGTCAGTTAAACTCATCGATTTCATTGTCCTAATGCGGCGGTCACGTTATAATGTCCCCAACGTTTGGAACCTTTGTGTACACCAAACAGTATTAGGCATTGTCGACAACAGGTAGTCTTAGACACCCCAGGTTTTTATAAAATCCTTAACGGTAGCTGGTTAGGGGGTATGGCCATTTCTCGACAGGGTCAAGCACACCGTGTGTTCTTGCGGTTTTGTTGACAGTGTGCGGCATTAGTTCATCAACGTTAATATGGCCTAGATACAAATGAGAATTAAAAAAACTAAACAACACAGTTGACTAATTTACCGCATTAGATACAGACGGTGTTCGTTACAGTTTATTCGCGCCAAATTGGCGGCTAAAAGTGTGTATATACGACACTTTAAAGAAAAACGTAGTAGCTAGGGGTGTGTAGTACACCCTCGGCAATTGATTTACAGTATGGGTGTCATCCTGACTGTCTATACGGTATGGTCGCAATTAAAGGGGACAAATGTTCTAAACATCGGGGACATTATAACGTGAACGCCGCATAAATCTTTCTGGAGCATGTCATTAATTTTTTTTGAAACGCTGCCCTGAGAAAAACCATTCATTCAGTCAAAAACAGTAAAAATTAGCTACTTTTTAATTTTGTTGCTCGTTGAGGGCTTGGATGGGTCTATAGATTTTCGGGACCAAGTAAAATTTACTTGCGTATGGTTATATCCTTAAAGAAGGGTATTTTCGAGTGGCAGCAACGGACTTACAAAAAATCTAGTGACCTTAAATTCCATTAAGGCTCGGGTATTAGGCTTAGCATATCGACGCGGGACAACTGGCATATATATAGCTTATGCTCTAAGGTTTTGTTTTGATTGGTCTTGTGCTGAATGGGTAAAAGCAACTGCATTTTGCGCGGTGCGTATTAAATAGTGCAAGCGCTCGACACCGAGACGTGAAACATGACGCTTCAAATTACAAGTAATAGTTGTAGCACAGCTATCGTGCGTTAGGTGATTTGTACGCACGGTTGTGACGAGTTTAGACGAGTGCGTCAGCACGAGTTTGAACGAGTTAAACAACACAACCGTGCATACAAATCACCTGACGCACGCCTGGCTGTGCTACAACTGACTTGTAATATAGGAAAATTAGCTAACCGTGCGTTAAGTCAATTTGACGCACGGCCTTAACTATATAAGCTGTGTTACAATGTTTCTTAAAAGCTTGTAGTTGATAAATTTCAAAACTTTTGTCATTGGATAAAAAAATCTCCTACGGTTTTGAGTGTAATAAAATAGGTGTTGTGTTGCCATTGATGCATCGTCAGTGCATTATTGTTATTGTGAAATAAAAGGGTTTCAGGAAGCTCAGTTTGGCACCCAGCAACAGTCATTAAGCACAGAAAGTCGCACTTGCTCCGTTTGCCTTGCTGCACTAGTACGGGTAACTAACTAATGCGTCTGTTTTTATTATATCGTCTAACATTTCGCCTCGGGCTTTTTAGAAGATCTGAAGCCCTGCCGTCTCGAAATTTTTAACCCATACCTAGACCCGCCCCAATGGCCGGTACGGGTCTGTTTCAGGTCGCGCTTCGGACCTAACGTCTCACCTCTATTCTATAGACGGAGTATTTTGTAGTTTACGGACCACTATTTTATCAGCTCTCTATTTAAACATTGCAGTGTTTTAAATATATACAACTAAACAATTTTTTGGATTAGTTTTTGTAGTAAAATGCTGTTGACCGTTCAAAAGTTTATATTTAGCTCGACAATTAATCTAAACCAACTATGCAGATTTAGGCTTATTTGCAGAAATGCTTAAAACATGTCTATATATTCATACATGATTGAAGTTCGAGGCACCTAGAGGTTAAGGTTCTCGGCCTCCATGGATGAGTAGGCCGGATGGCGGTGGTGGGGTGGCGTCTTCGTCCGCTGCGCTGACTTTAGATGAGCTTGCGGTGAGCGAGGGTTAGGGCTTAGGGCACCTGTCACTGGTATATAATATTTTTATTGGGGCTCAGTTGTACGTACTAGATGACAGGATTTGAAAAGCAGCTGACCGAAAAGTTAAGGGATTCGAACCCACGGCCTGCTATTGGATCCGCAAGCAGACGTTCTGCCGACTGATCTACTCTGCCCGACATCACAGCAAATACAAAGCTGGTATATTCAGCAGTCAAGGTCGCGCGATGAGGGGGGGTCGGCTCCTCTTAGAGATAACCATATATGAACATGTATGTATACAACCTACGTGATAACGGCGCATATACTAAAGATTAAATATTTACTGACATGGATTAATGTAGTTGTGTGTGTTTATGCTGCAGCAGTAATGTCGAATAGTAAAGATGTCCAAATGGATCCGAAACAATATCAAAGATTAGAAATTGCAATTTAAAGTATAAAAGTGTTTGAATACGCTGTTTTCAAATCTTATATTACAAATATACATACGATTTGAAGCTGTATAGGATCACACTCGTGTTTCTCTCCTTGCATTTGAGTAATATTTTTTTCAAGAGGCCAATATAAGGCTGCAGATTTTTGCAAACATCAAGCAACATATCCACGAATCACATATCTACAAACGACAAGTTGTCATGTTACAATGTGAGCCATACATATAATTGTATCTGTGTGAAGTTTAGCCGCAACGGCAAGGCTAATTATTGTGAATTTTTGCAGTTCGGTGATGAATTACAATGTCATTTGTAAACTGCTGACAGCATACGCATCCATTTTAATGCTGGTAAATCTGGTTGCAGGCGCTGGCTAGTAACTGCTGTATAGCAGACAATCGTGTAAAATTGCATAAAAGCGAGACAACAATTGCGATCGATCATACAATTGCATAAAGAATAAAAGAAAGGAAGACCGAAAGTGCAAATAATTCCTCCTAAATTTTGCAGATTTTTCACCAAGTTTTGGCTATTTTCTCCCATTTTTACCAATTTTCCTGCAGTGCCTATGAGCGAGTTCGCAGCGTCAGGTGGTACACCCCTACCCCTGATGGCCATGTTGGCCATGTATGGTGTTACTGTGTCAGGAAAAGAACTATGCAACGTGTTTAGATTTTTGGGCAAGAAACGAGTGTCGCGCTACAATTGTTCCCACAGTGACTAAGCACGTGTTTTTCAGTAAAATTTGATTCTGATAGTAAATAGTTCGACATATCGTATTGGATTGTTGAAAATGTGAAAATTGTTTAGGACTTGTCACCTTACATCAGACCAGATCCGATTTTCACGTGTAATATATAAATATATAATATAGAGTATCCACACTGCATCCGATCTGATCCGATCCGATAAAGCATACACAAATTTATGCTGTGCAAAAATATGTGCACATACACCTCTAAACGATAGTTATAGTTGATAATGTCGCACTGTTTCTGATCGGATGCCATGTGAACACGGCGAGCGATTATACATATTCATTGAATATTGCTCTATCATTTCCTTAAATGCATTTTGGAAGTCCTCCGTTGTATTATATTTTATTTTAGCTGGTTGGTATCATTGATGCTGCCGTTCGTGAATAAAAGACACTGAGTCAAGGTCAAGCTGAAATATAACTAAAATTTTTCGGTAGCCCCGTGCGGGCTGAGATGTTAAAAATGAGGGTCGCAACACAACCGGTAAGATATTAGCCTCTCCCAAGGTTTTTTAAAAATTGGAACTGGTTAAAATTTTGATCATTTATAAATTAGAATTGTTGTCGAATTTTAGAATCCTTTGTTATTTTTGACAAAAGGATAATAGTCCCTTTGAAGGCATGCTAAAACCTACTCGGATATCGTTGAAACCGTAAAAGTCTAAATATTTTTAAATATCAAATATTTAAATATCAATTTTTCTGTGGGGTTTGAGAAACTGGAATTTTCGAAAACTTGTGCTTTTGGATCTTTTGATGCTGGAGTTTAGCACTGAAAATGTAATGATTGTAAGTAACATCATGCTTTAATTTAAATTGAGTCAGCAAGAACACGTTTCCCTTAATATTTATAAAGGGTTACTTGAGCCGAGTCTTAAGTAGACTGCTTTTCTACTTTTAGACCCGATAATAGTTACACTCTCATGCTAGCTTACAACTTAATCATGACAGGCCTAAATATTAGAATATACAAGAGCATTATTGGGTTCCTGTTTTGGTTGCCTTAAGCGTTATGCATTCAAGGCAAGGCTCATGGAGCCAGTTAACCGGGTTAGTAATTTGACACTGAGTCAAGCACAGATGATTTTCTGTACGGTTTCACTGTTGCCGAATGTTTCATTTGCAAAATTAGTTTCAACTAACTTCTTCAGTATTGAGCGGAGATGCTGTCGAACCAAAAGCAAAATTAATACGCGGACCATGCGTGTTTCCATACTTCTTACACAAAAAATAAAAATTTGGATCAAGCAATGGATCCCCAAAAACGGTGCGGTTTATGGATATAATCAAGCACAAGTTCCAAAAACACTGCAGAAATTTTCCTATTTGACACGAAATTTGCCTACGCTTGCAGAAATGAATGTTTACAGACCGAGTAAAGCGGGTATAACGAACATATCAATCCTAAATACGAAAAATTGATTTTTATTACAATTTATACCTAGTATTGATTCTTATCGTTTATATATTGTACATTTATAAATTATGTCTATTTCTGCAGACTAAAAATCCTAAATTTTTGCTAAATTTTATGGGTCCCCTCGTTTTACTCGGTCTGTAAATTTTCATTTTTGCTAGCGTACGCAAATTTGATATTAATAGGAAAATTTCTACAGTGTTTTGGAAATTGCACTTCATTGTATCCATACACCACGCCTCATGCCGCCTTTGAGGGCCCGTTTCTTGTTCCAAATTTTTATTTTTTGTGCTACAAGTATCGAAACAAGCTTGATACTTGCATTAATTATGCTTAAAATCTATTTGTCGTATTTTGAATGGCTATGTTTGTATCGAACTCTGGCAATTTTATAATCATTTATAAGAAATGTTGGTCATTTTTAAACACTGTGGTCAAAAAACCATATTTTTGACCAGAAACCATTTCTTTAGTTCTTGTTTGCGAAATAGTAAGCTGTAAGTGAATTTACGATTGAAATGAAAAAAAACGTAAAAGCTTACAATGCCTGTACCTGATCCCACGCTTCACACATAGTATTGATTTCCTATTGCGTTGTAATTCTTTAGCCAAGATTGTAAATGATAAATAAACCCTAAATGTTCATGTTTCACTATAATGCCGGTATTAGGGTTTTATTTTAAAAAACGGTTTAGTTATAGACAACATGTCACTATATGTATGTCAGCTAAAAAGTGACGTTTGATATTAATTATATGGTTGATAAAGAGTTCTTTTATGTTTGTCGAACCTGTAATTATATGTGCCGCTTGTCTGACCCTGATTTTTCGGCTAAAAGCTTCTAAAATTGCACATAACAAAATTGTATCCGTTATTTACTAAACCTCATTTAACAACTGCCTTGTCTATATAATATATAACCCAGAAATTGTGCTTTTTTGGACTTCGAAACTTGCATTCAATGCAGATAAGTAATATTGCTTATGTTGAATGTTTTCAGAATTTCATATCGTTCTACCCGTATCTATTAATGTAAGAGATCAAAACGGGAGGGCGTGACAAAATGCCACAGAATCTCATTTTAATTTAGAATGTAGTAAGTTCTTCAATTTGTAGATGTACAAACACAATAGATAAACGAACAAATGGTGATTGTTCTTTCAATGCCAAAGAAAAAAATAAAATTTCATGGAATATTCCAAGAAATGGTTGATGGGGCAGCAGTAAAGACCTATAGATATCAGATCTTGTTACAAAAAGGAAGACGGGACATTAAATATTAATTTTTAGCCTTTAGGATAGAGAAAAACAGGAAATATACGTTTTAAAGCGCAATATAACTTTTGTCGAAACATACAATTACAATGTATAAAGATACATATTATTTTCTATAAAAACTTGTGATGTGTAATTTTGGTCGTGCCATGTACTGCTTACATAGCCGAGGTCAGTTGCTAATTACACATATTATAGGTCATAGATATCAGGTGTCTGTCGGCTTTGGTTGCAGATGGTTGAGGGAGGGAACACAGTAGGCCAGAGCCACCAAAAAGTTTCTACATTATTTATTCTCCGCAACGGTCCCTCATAAGTTATCCTATTTAATAATTCACCTGATAATTTACTTGCGCACCCCATATTCACCATTGAGTTATTGCCAACATTTTCAAGATAGTCGATCCAGGGGCGTTGAGGCCTGTTTGGTAGGACCTGAAATAACAACGACAACACGGCAGGAAGGCCTTATAGCTCAGGTAATGAGCCAGAAACGAAGAGCTTTCCCTACTTTCTCTTTAAAATATTTGTGATTTTGCTCATACTTGCTAAAATTTGAGGCTTCATTTGGCACTTAAGAGGATGTAATGCGTAGTGATGTAGGGAGGGACGTATATTACAGCCTAGGAAGTTAGCCATTAACACGTTTCCTGCGAATACAGACCTAAAATTTTTCCTATTTGTGGAATATGCGAGTACATGTTTAGTTAGTTAAAATGCTTGAATTCGATTTCATACACAATTTATGGGTTGTTGTATGACATATAAGGTAAGAATATTATATGACATATATACGTCAGGCGCGTATGCCGATATGCTATTTTGGACATATGCGGATGACATAAATATATGTCAGGAGCCAATTTTGTCCCTGTTTGGTGATGAACATAAAATTGCATGCGTCAACTATGCGTGAGAGTTGTACTAGCTTGTGGACTGGCTACGGCGCTCTAGATATAATATTCAACAAATGACATGTAAATATGTCATCCGCGTGTAATTCTCACTGGCGAATAACATATATGTCATTCGCAGGAAAGGTGTTAAGGTAGGTAGACCCAATGCTCTCCTTATGCGCACCTGTTCTATTACAGGTGGATTGTTAGGGTGTTTATTTTAGATGCAAATTTGATCATTCAAAACAGGCTATTAAAAACCAAGATCATGTAAAAATGTAACAGCTCAAACGGGTAAACAAAAAATGGCGTGTTTGCACTTGACCCAACTAGGGAAAATCAATTATCATGACAAGGGTCGACAGTATAAAAAAAGCAATGACTTGCGTGCACTTGATTCAACTAGGGAAAATCAATCTTCATCACAAGGGTCGGCAGTATAAAAACATATGGGCAGTGTGCAGTTGAATAAATTAGGGAAAATGAATCTTGATCACAATGGTCGGCTGCATAAAAACAATGGTCTGTTGCACTTGACCCAACTAGGAAAAATCAGTATTGATGACGAGCGTCGGCAATTTGTTTAGAAGACTTAAAAAATTAGTGTTACAAATTGCAAACATAATTTTTTTGGCACACGTTGGCCGTGTCCCTTCAACTAGTTTTCCTGGACGGAAACGTTAGAACCATCTGCTCTTACTTCATACTACGCATCGCCCTTTACTCAGTATGGCATCATCGCTTAGTGAGTAGTTTTAAATACGAACAGCTTTTCGTTAATGACAACGTATTTTGAAGGATTGTTATTGTCTTTATTCAACTCAGTGTTGAGTTCAGCTGCTTGCCGATGAAGGGCGAATATATTTTGCGTTCTTGCGGAGACATCGAACCGCGCAGAAACATTTCAGCTATACCAGCGATCGTTCGCAGGGGGTTAATGGTTAATTTTGCAACAATAGTTGGTGGCTGTCAAACTTTGAGCAGATTGGTTACGCTCTCCAGTTGAAAGGCGATGTAGACCCATTCGGTATACCTCAGCAATCGCTGCTGAGCGTCCAGCTTTTTAACGATATTCGATCCATCGTCAAAATTTCATTTTCATTTAGGACGCTGATAACAAGGCACCAACGGTGGACGGCCGTTTCTACTATGCCTGTATACGTAACGCGCCCTGTTAACTTTAGTGTTTTTGGAAACCATTGTAGCGCCAGACTTGTCATTGTCGGCTGCCGTATTAGCCATATAGCTTTGTACAGTTGTATTAGTTTTAGTTTTTCCACTGCTTGTCTTAGCGACGATATTTTATGTTCCAGAGCAGAAATTCTTTCAATGTCTAAACCATGACGGATGTCTCAGGCGTCATAAGACTGCGACGTTGACGAATGAATTCTTCCCACTGGTGACATACGACAAGAATTTTATAGTTATCTGCAATCTTTTTAAAAAATCGTCAGTTGGCAGAATTGTGCACGAAAGAGTTAAATTTAAATCGCGCGACATAAGTTAATTGGTGAATTCGATGTAGATAAATGACTGTAAAATAAAATATACATACACAGAGCCAAAGCCAAGTCTTTTGGACCTGGAGTAATGTAGACTAGCGCATTAGTACATTAAACAGTAGCGTTCTTTTCGTGATAATACCTTTGTGTGAAACTATATATAACAAATATACGTATACAACTATACCAACTTTTTATGATCATTTAAGCTACAATACAATGCAAATTGCATTCAGTTAATATGGTACATACGAGACTTTACATTTATTGCAGAGTTCTGCTTCTGGAACGCGGTCATACGACTCAAGAATGAATAATCATTAAACGTCGTCCGTGCGGCATGCTTATATAGCGTTCGCAGAGCGCTGCAATATATTTATTATGGTAAGATAAATTTTAAAGAAGGAAACGAATAATAATTATAGCAGAAGGGAAACCTCGCCTCTTACATATGCCTACAGTAGTTATATATAGTAATAGTAACTATATATAATAATAATAAATCTACGATCGGAATGTTGTATTACTCGGCTGAGCAATCTTCTTTAGGCAATCTTCTTCTTTGTCATCGCTGGTTTCATGCAATTATACGACACAGTATTTGCAAGATGCGGGACACTAGTTTGTATGATTTTATACACAAAAAACAGGTATATAATATACAAATGAAATATATGATTTGGGCATAGCTTATATACCTATTCAGCGAACATCAGGTAAAATCTTGTGCCGACAAAAGATTAAATATCTGTTTTCGTTTGAATACCTTCCGCTTGAGAACTCAAACTTCTAAATAAACAGCATAGAAAGTGATCGCACCATGTTCAGTTCAATCTGATGCGTTCCACTGAGATCTAATCCGATAGCACGTGCATAATTTTGTTCCATACGAATCGAATGGTGATTCGTTAAAAATACGAATAATATACTTAAAAAATCTGTAAGCTCAGAATTAGGCCATATTGGAAATCACCGGATGTAAAGAGGCCACAAATCAGATTTAATTACATCGGACATAATAATAACACAACCTCAGCATCGATAGTTCGGGGTAGGCAGTCCAATTTAAATACGCATACGTATACCGAAACGCATGAAAGAGCTGAAAGTTTAAGACCGATGTTATTATAATAGCACTTTGTCAGTATGCATTTTACCCACTGCATTATGGATATTTTTGAACGATTTCGCACCGAAAACGCATGTAATAGCCGAAGCTTAATATCAAAGTTGGTATAATAGGGGCTTGTAAGTCCTAAATCAAATTTAAGAGCTGAAGTTTAAGATTAGAGTTAGTATAATAGCAGTTTGTCAACCTATATTTGACCAACTGCGCTAAAGATATTTTTAACCGATTTCGCACCTAAGACACACGTAAGAGCAGAAGCCTAGGATCAGAGTTGGTATAATAGCAGCTTGTCTGTCCAAATTTGACCTACTGCGCTGAGGATATTTTTGACCGATTTCACACTTAAAACACATGTAAGAGCTGAAGTTTAAGATTAGAGTTAGTATAATAGCAGCTTGTCAGTCCGCATCGACCTACTGCGCTAAGGATATTTTTGACCGAATTCGCACCTAAAACGCACGTAATAGTTGAAGCTTTGGATCAGAGTTGGTATAATAGCAGCTTATCCGTCCGAATTTGACCTACTGCGCTAAGAATATTTTTGACCTATTTGACATCTAAAACACATGTAAGAGCTGAAGCTTAGGATCAGAGTTGATATAATAGCAGATTGTCAGTCCACATTTGACTACTGCGCTAAGGATAGTTTTGACCGATTTCGCAACCTAAGACACACGTAAGAGCTGAAGCCTAGGATCAGAGTTGGTATAATAGCAGCTTGTCGGTCCAAATTTGACCTACTGCGCTAAGGATATTTTTGACAGATTTCGCACCTAAAACACACGTAAGAGTTGAAGCTTAGGATCAGAGTTGGTATAATAGCAGCTTGCCAGTCCGCATTTGACCTACCGCTCTAAGGATTTTTTGACGGAATTCGCA
Organism: Trileptium ribeirensis; assembly: GCA_030248225.1. Classification (NCBI taxonomy): domain Eukaryota; kingdom Metazoa; phylum Nematoda; class Enoplea; order Enoplida; family Thoracostomopsidae; genus Trileptium; species Trileptium ribeirensis. The sequence goes on from JASANE010017296.1 coordinate 19,902, forward strand.
CCTAAAACACATGTAAGAGCTGAAGCTTAGGATCAGAGTTGGCGTAATAGCAGCTTGTCAGTCCGCTTTTGACCTACTGCGCTAGGGATATTTTTGGCCGAATTCGCACCTAAAACACATGTAAGAGCTGAAGCTTAGGATCAGAGTTGGTATAATAGCAGTTTGTTAGTCTGCATGTGACCTACTGCGTTAAGGTTATTTTTGACCGAATTCGCACCTAAAACGCACGTAAGAGTTGAAGCTTTGAATCAGAGTTGGTATAATAGCAGCTTATCCGTCCGAATTTGACCTACTGCGCTAAGAATATTTTTGACTGATTTCACATCTAAAACACATGTAAGAGCTGAAGCTTAGGATCAGAGTTGATATAATAGCAGCTTGTCAGTCCACTTTTAACCTACTGCGCTAAGGATATTTTTGACCGATTTCGCACCTAAGACACACGTAAGAGCTGAAGCCTAGGATCAGAGTTGGTATAATAGCAGCTTGTCGGTCCAAATTTGACCTACTGCGCTAAGGATATTTTTGACAGATTTCGCACCTAAAACACACGTAAGAGTTGAAGCTTAGGATCAGAGTTGGTATAATAGCAGCTTGTCAGTCCGCATTTGACCTACCGCTCTAAGGATTTTTTGACGGAATTCGCACCTAAAACACATGTAAGAGCTGAAGCTTAGGACCAGAGTTGGCATAATAGCAGCTTGTCAGTCCGCTTTTGACCTACTGCGCTAAGGATATTTTTGACCGAATTCGCACCTAAAACAGATGTAAGAGCTGAAACTTAGGATCAGAGTTGGTATAATAGCAGTTTGTTAGTCTGCATGTGACCTACTGCGTTAAGGTTATTTTTGACAGATATCGCGGTTTATGATCCGCTATTTAATATCGTTCGGTATGATGTAAACCCATTAACAAACTAATTCCTAAATTGAGTTGTCACCTGTCAGAACTAGAAACGCGCATAGAAAATATAGTATTTTATGTTTGTGCGCATTAAATGGTGTCGCAATCGTTGTACGTTGAAATGAAATGTTTAATCAAAATTTAATATACCAGATTTTTAACTCTTTAGCGCCTGAGTTGTTCGACCACAGACAAGTATGTTTCGAAACGTTGTGCTATCTAAGTTCGCCGTGTACTGCACGATTATTTAAATTTTTTCAAATTTAAATTTTATTCAGTTCCTATGGTATATACGAAACTTTACATTTACTGCAGTCTTCTGCTTCTGAAACGCGCTCATATGACTCAAAAATGAATAATCATTAAACGTAGTCCGCACAGCATGCTTAATAGCCTTCGCAGGACGCTGCAATATATTTTTATGGTAAGTTAAGATAATTATACTCGGGTTGTTCGCCGGTTTTGTGAGGAGCTTTAAGAATCAGTGTTGTATAGCTGAGTGACAGCGGCCGTGTCCTTCATCCAAGCGCTCCGGGTTCGATACCTCGTCGCGACCTCTAACTGTTTCATCGGTACCTATAATAACATATAGGGAATGAACCAATTTGGCATTTGTTCGCGTTCACCGCTTTTACGATCATTAACTGACTTGCTGAAAGAACAAACCAGGTGTACGCACCTAAAGTGGACTCACGACCTGGAAGACCTTGTTTTGTCAAAAAACGAAGTGAGAAATTCCGAAAATGAAGCATACAAAAACGGTATAACAGAGTGGTAATCTAATGTGCGATATAAAGGACCAAATTTAAATAAAGGACGCAGAGTTAAGCGTGTTGGAGCGAATGAAACGCAGATTTCATGTTATCATGATGCACTGAACTCAATATATTAGACTACACAATCTGCGGTACACAGAGATTCTGATCACGATATTTAATTTGGGATTGTACTAATGTGCCTGGTTTTGTAGTATCAAATATTTGAGAATTATTTTTGTTTTAAGTCAGAATTCAATTTTCCCATTTGTTACGTTTGTCAAACATTATTTCTAATAATGTGCGATTCCAAATCTCAGGTACTGCTGTACAAATATGTGGAAAAATTTGCCGATGGGAACAGTTTTCCTATTTTTCTAGGAGCTAATTCCTAGTTCCAATTTAGAGAAAATGTTCACAACAGAATTTTTTAATTAGAATTCAAACAAACAAGAACATCTCGGAACCCCAAATATTTAATCCGCGTACCTTAAAGCATCGAATTAAGATCTCAATATTACAATATACATATCTATATATATACATATATATACTTCAGCAACTTGATCGTGGCGTGAAAATTAAGCTTCAAAGAATTTCGCAGCGAATTAAACCTGTTTGCCGCAATTTACCAAACACTCACACACTCATTCAAACACTTAAAACTGTTTGTTTTCTTTGAACTTTGAAGAGAATAATTTATTGAGCAAAATTTTGGTATTAGTTTTTCAAAAAAGTATTTGAGTAGGACAAGTTATTTTATGGATCATGCTATGAAAATAGGTAGTAGAAATGTAAGAAAATGATCATAGATATTTGGAAGAAACTGGATCTAATTATTTGGTACACGTAATATTTGTAAATTTTTCTATTTTTAGAGAAATTATTTTATTAATAATTTAGACAAATTTTTTCATACTTAAGGAAATTTACACTGCGATGTATTTACGCTTTGTTTGCAATGTGCATACTATTTTTTGTGCTGTATTTTTATATATTAGGTAGCGGAATTCATTATATTAGTGAACTAAAGGGCGCAGAAGGAAACTGAATTATCTGCTTCGATGACGCGGACGTTTTCGGTTCTACTGCTTATTTCTGAAAATCACATTGACTGTTTTGATTGGTGGTAGGAGGCGAGTCCAGTTTTAAGAGGGATAAACAGAATTTATGATAGTTGCGCATCTGACTCCGTCAAATCTGGTGGTACGGCGTGTTCCCCAATAAAAGAGAGTGTCTGACATATCCTCAGAAAACGAGGGGATGGATCGTGTTTTATGTTTTACCCGGAAATGATTGCGTTAGAGCCGAATGTATCCGTGTTATCAAAGACTGATAGTGTTGAGAAAGTGTCATATTCTTCTATTACTCCTGGTAAAAGTTCGTATACCAAAGCATGCATGCCCACCACGAGGAAGTTTTGTCCACGTACAGCCTACGTAACACCGTTAACAATGTTGTGTATAGTACAACACTGTATTCGTTAGCGTGGACACCGTAAACTTATAGCTAGCGGTGATGAAAGTCTTTTGGCTAAATGCCTTGTGGTTTTTCAGTTGTAGGGAGTTCATACAGTGCAAGCTTTGGCCATGCACTTCTTACACAAAGCTTTAAACGGTATGGTTTATGGGATACAATCAATTAGCGTAAATATTTTTAAATTTCATTTGGTTAACTTTCCCGCCTTTTTTAAACAACTGTTCAATTATAGGGTGTCGAAAACAATTACTTGAGCTGCATAGTATAGCCTTCCGACTACCATGCACTATGGTTTGTCGTGATTACCCCGTGACAAATCTTCCTCATGGCAAAAGCGTCATCATAGAGAGTGGGGTTAACCCAACTGACACGTCTGAACATTCAACTTGGCAGGTGGAGCTATCAGCCCAAATTCCATCCCTCCGGCGGTGAAAACGACACGACGTACGCCCATGGCTCCGAGCAGTTTGTAAAAAATGAAACTAATTGCTGAAAATAGGCAAAACTTCGCAAAACTTAGGGAACATTTTAGTAAAACCTGGGAAAATTAGCAAAAATAGGAAAGTTGAGCAAAGTTGGGAAAAATATAAACTTTTAAAATTTTACCATATTGCCACGCACACCGCACTAAACACGCCGTGCACCGCCATCCTCCTTATACCCCAGCTCGCACACCACACACCTCACCCTGACACCTCCTCCCCAGCTCTCCACAACCCACCAGCCGCTTACCCCACCACACTCCCTTCGCCCAGCCACTCACTTTACTACCACAGGTCGGCTCTCTCGCTCGGAAGGCCAATGCCTGACCTCTCTGCGGCGCCAGCTGACCCCAATCCTGCGACCTCGGAGCTTGAGAAAGCCGATGTGCTATCTAAGGGCAGATCCATGGTGGGATTAATGGGTTGGACCTCCCCACCAGGGGTGCATAAATTTTCGAAATTTGTTTGGACTCACACTTTTGCTTAAAATGTTTCCCAAATTTTCACCATTATTGACAAAGTTTTGATTCTTGTCAATTTTCAACCAATTATTGCCAATATGTTAAATTTTCCGGCGCCGCGGAGGTGGACGGTCCGGCGCCTTGGGGCGGGGTGGATGCAGCGCCTAGGAGAGAGGGGGTGATGCGCTTCTGGGGAGGGGGTTACCGGACCTCGGGGGGAGAGATGGGGCCGCGGCACCATAGGTCCCTCACCGTGAAATGCAGGATTTGGCACTTCAGCCTTCCGAACATACCGACTGTCGTTAATCAGATCTTCAATTAACGTTTGATCTGTTCGCATTCCATTATAATAACATCATCTCATCTTGGGCAAATCCATAAACAGCATTAATTCTGCTATGGTTCAGTCTCATATATTCATTGAAACTAAGCTTAACCAACTTTCAATAACGGTATAATAGTGTGATAACTTGTACAATGCTGAACAAGCGGTATTCGGGTTAGTTATTACTATAATCATGATGAGGCATGTAGATATCTTTCAAATCTATATATACACACCGTTTCCAAATGTATCAACTCATCTAGTACATAAAGTGGTTACTATAGTGCCAGAGTACTTTTCTTTGTTATTCAACTATTGATTGTTGGTTTGGCAAACACTCTTGTCTGTTATAGGGTTAGTCTATATTTTTTAAATACCTACAAAATGACGGAGAAAGATATGTTCCTCTGTGAGACATGTTTTTGGGCAAAATATGTCTTTGAAATTTTTACAAAATTTGTCACTGTTGTCGAGTTGTACCACACGTGAAAACTCACGCATAACGGGTTTTACCGTAATTTTCATGCCAGCAATAAAAATGACAATGTAGAACAAGTTTAGCCCTGTTACGGTCTAGTAAGTTTATATATCTCCTAAATCTTTTGCATTGAACTAAGACCCAAACTTAGATTTCCTGTAAACTTTTTACATCTATAACACCATAATGGTTTCAATATTATCATCAAGCTTTGAAATATAACTAAAGAGTGTCGTATGTATGTTACTATTTGTGATAAAGGCAGTGATTTAAAAAATTTCATAGCTTGGAGTTCATTAAGCAAACAAAAGTGTATTCCGGATAAATTGCACTACTCATCTTTCCACACTACTGAAGTGAAAGATAACTGAACACTTTAATCGATCAAATTAAAAGTAAATTATATTGTTTTGGATACCCAGTAAACAATAACATTACAAGTAAAACATAGCATGATGTGCAAAGCTAGAATCTGATTTGTCTGTATCACAAGACCATCATTATACAGTCTCCATATTGTTTAAAAAACCCTGTGATCAGAGACACTTCAACACCGCCCTCGAGGTAGCTTTTAAACTAAACAATCCCAGAGGCGAGGAGCCGTGTATTTTTATATAGAGTGTGCCATTATACAGTCTCCATATTGTTTTCAAACCCTGTGATCAGCGACACTTGAACACCGCCCTCGAGGTAGCCTTTAAACTAAACAATCCCAGAGGCGAGGAATCGTGTATTTTTATATAGAGTGTGTCACTATACAGTCTCCATATTGTTTTCGAACCCTGTGATCAGCGACACTTGAACATCGCTCTCGAGGTAGCTTTTAAACTAAACAATTCCAGAGGCGAGGAGTCGTGTATTTTTATATAGAGTGTGCCATTATACAGTTTCCATATTGTTTTCAAGCCCTGTGATCAGCGACACTTGAACACATGAAAGAGGGTCGGCAGTAGAGCGCTCCTCTTGGCTACGCCTCTGGTTATGGTTGATGGCTTTGGTGATATTGCCGCTGGTGCCTCTTTCTGTGCCTAACCGGCTAATATATAGCCAGTACAGAAATCAATTGAGGTCGTGTACACACTGCGTTTGATATTTGATCCATTCCGTTGCGTTCTGATCCGGCTTGTGGTCAGTGACATAGGGGAGGGTCACTGACACGATTTGGAGGCGTCAGTGGCATGATTTGGGGGTAGGGGTCACTGACAGAATTTGGGGCGTCATTGACACGATTCGGGGGTGGGGCTAAGTTAGACTAGCAAAGGACTTGTAATACAAACAGCTATCACATATATTCAACATCTAATACGCAATTTAAGAAGCTGACTGTGGTTTCAGCTATGCAATGCATTAATTGCATAATTTTAGGAAATTGATGCTGGATTACATCTTTCACGCAGTTAAATACGCCGCAAAATTGTTTTTTGATTTATTACTCCAAGCGTTACGCTTAGGATGTGTTAAATTTTTGTCGTCTATAAATGTGCGAACAGCAGTAGTACTGATAGAAATATAGTAGTTAATACTTCCTCTGTAAAATAGATAGCATAAATAACGTCGTATAACTATATGAAGTTGTAGGAAATATTTATAATTATGCTATTATTCAAGTCAAAAGTTTCCTTATATGGGCATGAGCCATATAGGGACGCCTTATCAAGTATGTGGATCTTTGCATGTTTACTTCACGCTGCGCATGTCTTAAAGGAGAATCCATTTCAACGCGCTAATTCCATTTTTTGCGACACACGGTTCATGGTTCACTAATATAATTAAGCGGTATTTGTTTAGTTGTATTTGCTATAATTTAGTTACAGCCATTATGTCAAATTACAATTGTATATGTCGAAAATTGTCTGATGTACATTTATTTTAGTTATTATAATTAATTTATTTATACCTATCTTACATGGGCATAAGACATGTAGGGGCGTTTTTAGTTTATCAAGAAAGTGGATATTTGCATGTTTACTTCACGCTGTGCATGCCTTAACAGAGAATCCATTTCAAAGCGTTAGTTCCATTTTTGTAACATACGGTTCATTAAGCGGTATTTGTTTAGTTGTTTTTTTTGCTATAATTTAGTTACAGCTATTATGTCAAATTACAATTATATATGTCGAAAATTGTCTGAGGTACATTTATTTTAGTTGTTATAAGTAGATTATTTAAACCTATCTTTCCACAAATGTTAATACTAGATGCTTCGGTGAGATCGCTGGGTTTCCACTATTTAAGAAGCTTTTGGCGCTATTCATGGGTGCAAACGAGAAAAACCCTGACGCTCATTAAGATCGAAAAAAATCTGGGGGGGGACATAGTACTTTATACAACCGAGTAGGGTTCTACGTATGCTGTTTACTATGAGCTTATATATTTATGCATGACCAGCTTGCTAGATTTCTGGAGAATCAGCCTACATATCCGTCTCCCGGGGAATATTTCGCTATATACATCTATGCGTAATAGATCAGTTAGTCAAATTTATGCGGTGGTACACCACACATATTTCTAGATATACACACATGATTGATCAACTTGCCATAATTATGGGGAGACCACCTATATGGCCGTACCTCCAAGCATATTTCTAAGGAGGGGGCATCCTCCCTTCCACCTCTCCCCCTGTATTTGAGCCCATGGTCACTTTAAGGCAAATAAGATACGGTATTTAGAAACTAATTTAAACATTGCACAAAATTTATGTGCTAATGTATTGATTACGCAATATCACCGGCATTATTTTAGTTCAGTTCAGCAGTTACAAAAATACGGATATTTCATAAACTTAGAAAAACTACTTATTACTGATGTTTCCAAATATTAAACATGGAGTGTGGCATGATTATCATTTTCGGTTTCCAAAGGTACTGAACGTATGCTTCTCGAGAACCATTTAGCTTACCTGGCATAACTGCTGCAGGTGCTTATCGCAGTTATACATACCCCAGCTGATAAAAATAATTGAAAATATACTTTTCGAAAATTCTTTGTCTAACTAAAAGTTTGATCATTAACGCTAAATTTTACACTCCCACGTTTGCATTATTTATTTCTTCGCTTCATGTTACAGTAACAATGTTCCATATTCCTTGTTTCATGGAATCGAATAAGTGGTCCTTTGGTTCACGGACTCTTGGATATTTAGAAAAAGCTGCAGCTATTACAGAAGAACTGGAAACATGAGTTTTTGATACTACAATATACAAGTGTCATAGTAGTTAACGTTTTTCAAGCATAGCAATTTAGAGTCACGTATTGAAATTGCAGATATTCCAATTTGGTACAAATTTTTAGAGCAAATATCTGGATAGGATTTGGTTTTATGTGCTGATTTTACTGTAATGTGCTTGCTTTTCCTGCTTTTGAAAGTTCTGTCAGAACTGTGTGGCTTTCAAATGTCTAAATTCCTGTCTTAGATGCTCAACACCGTCTTCAAATCTGAGCTAATAACCGTCATGACCATATTTCGAAGCCACCACAGACAAACACATACCTATTATTCGTAAGTAAAACCAAGAGTCGATGATATTAGAAAATCGAAAATTTAACTAAAATACTACACCGATGTTGCCATTCAGGAAGCTGAGAGTCTGAATTTTGTGGTCCAAGAATCTCGAGATAAATATGGTGGTATAAGAACGTAATCAGAGTATTAATATGTGGCGCTAGAACATAGCTAGGATCGTACTAAACGATGACCGGATAACCTGAGGCATGGATTTGGTGATAGAAAACGTGGTGGGGTACTCAAACGCACAAGGTATATACCAATGTTATGAGTCGTAAACCTGGAAGTGGTATGGCCAAATAAAGCCGTGTCATAACACGGACGAAAATATCCAAAATCTAAATAATGACACACTGTTTAGCAGAGTCGAACATCATCGGCTCTTAGAAAAAGCTGTGTTATGCAATATAATTTTCGAATAGCAAATTACCGCTGATCGGCATATGCGACCTGTAAAATTTTCTAAAAGTGCGGATGTGCCGCAGCAACTACTATTTTACCTACACCTAAAGAGGCCTCACGCCTTAATTGACGTCATGTCTAATGTAAAATAGGAAAAGCTATGGCAGATGTACTATATTGTTCTAATAGGACCTTGTTGCGTGTACATTTCGTACAGTTTTGCTTATATATACTATTTTATGTGGGGTGGAAGCGAGTGGAAACATCAATGACTACACTGTTGCGGTGGTGCGTAGAACATCGTAACCTATACATTGTAGGGCCTCGGACACTTTTGGTTTGTAGTTTATGCCGTTTTTTGAGGACCTCGAATATTGTTACCTATACCCCTTTGCGTAGTTTTGGGGTGGGACTCAAGCAACGTTGCCCCGGCCTGGTGTCAACTTACTGAATTGCAATAATCGTCAAATATTCGGTCATTTCAAATAGAAACCCTGGACTTCTGGTATGCCACTTAAGGCGCCAACTGCTGCAAAAAGATCCATTTTCATTCACAAATAATATACAACAGACGGCTTCAATGTTCGTTCCAGCTGTAACAAAAATATCTTGGTCGTGAAATAACATTCAAACCAACGGTTATAATCCAATATAAAATTCCAAAACGCGTTATAGTTAATTTTTAATTATTTTATCATATTCCAACGTCTTAGTTCTTTCAATGACGTGCGTCAAATACATTTGAAAAATGAGGCCAACAGCTGTACTCTTGATAGCTTCAGCATTTTTGTCAAAGTTTCGGTATTTTCTTTGTTTCCATGTGGCTCATATTTTTAAACGGTCTTTTTTAAATGAATCTTCCATGCTATCGGCAGAAGCAATAATGTTTCTGAAAAAATCCACAAAAGATTTTTAAGATGAACCAGCAGTTACTTGAACCCAGTTTTCTAGGTTTAATGAACATCGCGCTACCATTACACCAAATGCCTAGATCAGTTCGCGTTAAGCTGCGCTATTTACGCTAGATCAATGCTGCGCTACATCATATCCTGTTTCATTTGTGTATGCCAAATATTAAATGCAAAATATTTGCTGATGACGCGAAATTAAAGCTGTATTTCAGTATGGTCGTAATGGTATTCTGTTAGCATGAAGCAAATCGGTATACCAGTCAGAATGTTTAGAAATTCAGGCCCTAATGCAATATTTGCAACAAAATTTTGTAGTAACCGAAAATTAGTACAACGTCTTAAAAACGTTCATATTTTAAACAGGCAAGTGTTAATAAAATAAAATTTTTGAAATAAACGCGACGTTGAAACTTGAACTACATAGCGTATCCTCTGCTGTTTTGTCAACCTATGCGGCGTTCACGTTATAATGTCCCCGCTGTTTGGAACTTTTTACTCCCTATAGTCGTGGCCCTACCGTATAGATAGTCAGGGTGACACCCATGCTGTAAATCAATTGCCGAGGGTATACCACACACCCCTAGCTGCTACATTTTTCTTGACAGTGTCGTTCACATCCTTAGCTACCAATTTGGTGCGAATTAACTTTAACGGACACCGTCTGTTGCTGATGCGGTTTATTAGTCACCTGTCCTGTGTACTTTTTTCTAAATTTACGATATTTGTATCTAGCCCACATGAACATTGCTCAAATAATTCCGAACACTGTCAATAAAACTGCCAGAAGACTTGGTGTGCCTGACACTGTCGAGAAGTTGTAATACGCGTAACTAGCTACCTTTGAAAAAAAATTTATTGAAAACATGGGGTTGTCTAAGTCACGCTGTTGTCAACAGTGTGCCTGACACTGAGTGGTGTACATAGGTTCCTAACGTTGGGGACATTATAACGTGAACACCACATTAGTTGACTACTTAAAACATTTTAACTTTGTATTCATACAGTCAGCCAAACATTCAAATGAATACTATGCGAGTAATTAATGGTTATTATTACCTAGAGTAAGCCCAAAGGTCATAATACTATATTACAACCAATAAACATTGCTTAAAAACAAATTGCAATTTGAATAGCATTAAAATTTGATTACCGCACGACAATAATCATTTTAATTTAAACTGCAAGAAATGTCGCTTCGGGTCAACGTGACCTTGTGGTCAACGCGGCATTTGGCGAGAGATTAAAAATATAGCAAACAACTTGGGTTTCGTTTTGACCAACCCACAATTATCATAGTGTCATTTCTGTCCTAAAAGCCGCTTTCTTTAAGAGTGTCAAATCCGAATACCAAGGCGGTATAAGCGGATTTGTGCATAATCAGCTTTGTCTGCTTCTGCTAGTACATTTCGTAAGAGTAGAGTTTAATATTAGTTGTAAACCTTACCATATCCGACTATTCTTGTTTCCCATTTTCGAGTTTTATTTTATCCATTTTTATTCGTGCTTTTTTAGCCATTAAAGCAGACTCTAACATAAGTCGTAAACCTTCTAATATGTGATCGTATTTTTACCTATTTCACGCGTTTTATTTTACCCATTTGTACCCGTTCTTTTTACTCATTAGCAAACTAATATAAAGTAGTAAACCCTGCCATATGTGATTGTTCTTTTTACCTACTGTTACCCGTTCTTTTTACCCATTAGAACTGAGTCTAACATAAGTTGTAAACCTTGCCATATATGATCGTTCTTTTTTACCCATCTTTACTCCTTCTTTTTACCCATTAGAATTTACTCTAATATAAGTTGTAAACATTGTCATATGTTAGTGTTCTTTTTACTACGCGTTCTTTTTATCCATTTTTACCCGTACTTTTTACCTATTAATGCAGACTCTAATATAAGTTGTCACATGTGATCGTTGTTTTTACTCATTTTTTTACCCGATGTTTTTTGCCCATTATTACCCGCTCTTTTTTGCTCATTAAAGGAGACCCTAATTTAGGTTGTAACCTTGCCATATATTATCGTTCTTTTATTACCCATTTTTATCCGTTTTTACCTATTTTTACCTGTTCTTTTTAACCTATTACAGCAGACTCTAATATAAGTTGTAAACCTGCCATATGTGATTGTTCTTTTTACCCGTCTATGAAATTATGCAAATTAGTCAGTAGGATACTTTAGAATTTTTAACAAATTGTAAAACATTACCTGACAGTAGTACACTGTCAAATAATATTAGTGTTCTTAACGTTGTGTTACAACTTTTTAGTCTCATTTTCAAATTATATTAGACATATTAATTTCAATGACAAAGTGTGAGCGTATTAACTAAAATTCGGTTGCCACACAGGCAAAACCATGTTCTTATTGAAATTTGTAATAATATATGTGTTGTAATAGATACGTTTGAAATATTTTTCAGGCTATAGTTAGAGCAGTGCAGTAGTTCAAGGGCATCGTAAGCTCTTCAGGAGCGGAGGGAACCGGCAAAACAGTAGAGGGGTTCGGTTGTTTACATTCATTTTGTAATAACACCATCACTTTATTTCTTTCATTTTTGTAAGCAAAAAACGACAGAGGCTGCCTCCCTTGGTATCACCTCTTCACTATTCAGAGCCCCTGCAGTAATTCATATGTTATAAACGCTGCCGTAACTTTTGTAATATCGGAATCGAAAAACTTGCGCATGCTTTTAGCTTCAATTATCGAATCTTTTTTAATTTTCATGACACTATTTGAAATTTTGTTAATTTTTTACGTCTTATGTACCTGAAATCTCATAGGCCTGATTTCTTGTAATTGCAGCATTAGTGAATCCTAAAATTAGCTTATGCTTTTGGCGCCAATCATTGAATTTTTTAAATCTTCATGACACTATTTAAAATATTGTTAATTTTTTAAGTCTTGTGAACCTGAAATCTCATAGGCCTGATTTCTTGTAATTGCAGTATTAGTGAACCCAAAAATTTGCTTATGCTTTTGCCGCCAGTCGTCGAAAATTTTTTCAAATTTTCATGACACTATTTGAAGTATTGTTAATTTTTTACGTCTTGTGTACCTGAAATCTCACAGACCTGATTTATTGTAATTGCAGTATTAGTGAAACCAAAAACTTGCTCATGCTTTTGCCGCCAGGCGTCGAAAATTTTTTCAAATTTTCATGACACTATTTGAAGTATCCCCCCCCCCCCCCCCCCCCCCCCCCCCCCCCTGACACTATTTGAAGTATCCCCACCCCCCCCCCCCCCATTGGTATTGTTAACTTTTCACGTCTTGTGTACCTGAAATCTTACAGACCTGATTTCTTGTAATTGCAGTATTTAGTGAAACCAAAAAACTTGCTCATGCTTTTGGCGCCAGTCATCGAAAATTTTTTCAAATTTTCATGAGACTGAAATTTTGTTATTTTTTTACATTTTTCGCTCTAAAGCGCGGAAAGAATTTTTCTAATAGTGTTGTTGAAACCAAAACTAAGTGTACATTCTGACCCCCGGCCCTCCCCTTGGGGCTGTTCTTGATATGCGCAATTTCATCGCGTTCTTATTGTAGGCGGTACTAAAAAACTTGTATATTAATATCCTGATTGCAAACTCTGAACCGTATCCAAGCATACGTATTCACAGGTATCTACCGACAAAATATACCCTGATGCATGAAACGTAAACGTGTCTCTGGTTGTTTTATGAAAAATATATCTTCTATGGTGTACATTTGATATTTTAATAAACCTTCGTATTTTGTTTACAGTAGGTGAAGTGTATTGAGATCAATTATACAAGGACGAAAAACTGTTATAAATATAAATTTTATTCTTGGGTCATTTGGATGTTGTAAAACCTTTGCCCAGGTTATAGTACTTTGTTTTCAATGAAGTTATAAATGGCTATTTTATCAGTTATGAACCAATTTTGTGATTTTACGTAATATTGAAAGCAATTTAATAAAAGATTTATGTAAATTTTTGATATTTTTTTCCATAATTCGACTGTCACAAAAATAACTTAACATCTGGAAATATAATACATTTTTATAAATACACATATTACATTTTGCACAAAATTTTGTTGTGGTATTTTATACATTTCATCAGCCATATTTCTTACGATAGGATATGTCCCAAATATGGTATTTTTTCTGTGGCAAATTACATATTTTTATAGATGGATTGACTCCGGGTAATGCTATGATTAAATTACATTCATTCATTCTTTACGGGTTTTAAAAATTCTTAGCAGCATTATCTCTCAGACACCTTCACTTTACTACATACGCACCGGCTAATTGAATTCCTATCTCAAGAAATTTTATTCGCATGTTGGGGAGTCTATAACAACTTATGATTTGTTCCTGAAGCCTATAAATTCATAGTCATACATTCTCACACAACGGTTAGGCGGTTACTTTTTAGGCATCGAACCGCCACAACAGCGCGTTGAATTGACACCATCTGACAGCTTATGTGACCTCTCCTCCTTCCACGCCGTAGACAACCTTCCTCACGGCGTTGTCAATATGATAGAAATGCGAGAAACTTGTGAACATTCTAGCAAAAACTGGAAAAATTAGCAAAAATGGAAAATATTGGCAAAATTATGAAAAAATTATGAACATTAAAAAATTTAACCACACCCAGACTCCCGAGGGCTAGCTGACCTGGAAGGAGTTAGGAAGCGGACCCCCGTCCCGACAGCGTCTACCCTGTGGCGCTCCTCGTACTTTGGCAATATGTGTTCATAGTGTAGCGCAATGTATTATCTTTGCTACGATGAGACGTATCTTTGTACTCACAAGACTTTGCGCATGTGTATTCATATTACGCAGCCTTAAACATATTTGAGTTAATTCCGTGCAACATTAACATTGACGACCAGAATTAGTTTACATTTCGAGTACCGGGGGAACAACTATACATTGTTGAGAGAAATTATAACCGGCACGTTCGATTGCCGGTCACATTCACTAGCCAATGACCGATTTCAGAGCGTTTGCCCGGATGATTAATGCTGCTAATGATACTTAACGCGGTGAATTTAGCTAATACTTAAGGGTTCGTCATGTAATTGAAATGATTACAGGAGCTACGTGGTTTATGTCTTGACCGCGTTCGTAGAACAATATCTCACAACGAAGTTCTGTTGCTCCGTTGACCGTGGTTGGTATTGACTTAATCACTTCAAAAATTAATAACAGAGCCAGCAGTTCGTCATGTAATTGAAATGACCGCAGGAGCTATGTGGTTTATATTTTGACCGCGTTCGTAGAGCAATATCTCATAACGAATTTCTGTTTCTCCGTTGACCGTGGTTGGTATTGACTTGATCACTTCAAAAATTTATAACAGAGCGAGCACCTCATCATGTCATTGAAATGACTGCAGGAGCTATGTGGTATATAGGTTGACCGCGTTCGTAGAACAATATCTCACAACGAAGTTCTGTTGCTCCGTTGACCGTGGTTGGTATTGACTTGATCACTTCAAAAATTTATAACAGAGCGAGCACCTCATCATGTAATTGAAATGACTGCAGGAGCTATGTGGTTTATGTCTTGATCGCGTTCGTGGAACAATATCTCACAACGAAGTTATGTTGCTCCGTTGTCCGTGGTTGGTATTGACTTGATCACTTCAAAAATTTATAACAGAGCGAGCCGTTGGTCATTCTAATTGAAATGACTGTAGGAGCTATGTGGTTTATGTCTTTATTGCGTTCGTATAACAATATCTCACAACGAAGTTCTGTTGCTCCGTTGTCCGTGGTTGGTATTGACTTGATCACTTCAAAAATTTATAACAGAGCGAGCAGCTCATCATGTAATTGAATTGACTGCAGGAGCTATGTATTTTATATCTTGACCGCGTTCGTAGAACAATATCTCACAACGAAGTTCTGTTGCTCCGTTGACCGTGGTTGGTATTGACTTAATCACTTCAAAAATTAATAACAGAGCCAGCAGTTCGTCATGTAATTGAAATGACCGCAGGAGCTATGTGGTTTATATCTTGACCGCGTTCGTAGAACAATATTTCATAACGTAGTTCTGTTGCTACGTTGACCGTCGTTGGTATTGACTTGATCACTTCAAAAATTTATAACAGAACGAGCACCTCATCATGTCATTGAAATGACTGCAGGGGCTATGTGGTTTATATATTGACCGCGTTCGTAGAACAATATCTCACAACGAAGTTATGTTGCTCCGTTGACCGTGGTTGGTATTGACTTCATCACTTCAAAAATTTATAACAGAGCGAGCACCTCATCATGTAATTGAAATGACTGCAGGAGCTATGTGGTATATAAGTTGTCCACGTTCGTAGAACAATATCTCACAACGAAGTTCTGTTGCTCCGTTGACCGTGGTTGGTATTGACTTAATCACTTCAAAAATTTATAACAGAGCCAGCAGCTCGTCATGTAATTGAAATGACTGCAGGAGCTATGTGGTTTATGTCTTGATCGCGTTCGTGGAACAATATCTCACAACGAAGTTATGTTGCTCCGTTGACCGTGGTTGGTATTGACTTCATCACTTCAAAAATTTATAACAGAGCGAGCACCTCATCATGTAATTGAAATGACTGCAGGAGCTATGTGGTTTATAAGTATTCACGTTCGTAGACCAAAAGTTCTGTTGCTCCGTTGACCGTGGTTGGTATTGACTTGATCACTTCAAAAATTTATAACAGAGCGAGCACATCATCATGTAATTGAAATGACTGCAGGATCTATGTGGTTTATATCTTGACCGCGTTCGTAGAGCAATATTTCACAACGTAGTTCTGTTGCTCCGTTGACCGTGGTTGGTATTGACTTGATCACTTCAAAAATTTATAACAGAACGAGCACCTCATCATGTAATTGAAATGACTGGAGGATCTATGTGGTTTATATTTTGGCCGTGTTCGTAGAACAATATCTCACAACGAAGTTCTGCTGTTCCGTTGACCGTGGTTGGTATTGACTTGATCACTTCAAAAATTTATAACAAAGCGAGCACCTCATCATGTCATTGAAATGAGTGCAGGAGCTATGTGGTATATAAGTTGACCACGTTCGTACGACAATATCTCACAACGAAGTTCTGTTGCTCCGTTGACCGTGGTTGGTATTGACTTGATCACTTCAAAAATTTATAACAGAGCCAGCAGCTCGTCATGTAATTGAAATGACCGCAGGAGCTATGTGGTTTATGTCTTGATCGCGTTCGTGGAACAATATCTCACAACGAAGTTATGTTGCTCCGTTGTCTGTGGTTGGTATTGACTTGATCACTTCAAAAATTTATAACAGAGCGAGCACCTCATAATGTCATTGAAATGAGTGCAGGAGCTATGTGGTATATAAGTTGACCACGTTCGTAGAACAATATCTCACAACGAAGTTCTGTTGCTCCGTTGACCGTGGTTGGTATTGACTTGATCACTTCAAAAATTTATAACAGAGCGAGCACTTCATCATGTAATTTAAATGACTGCAGGAGCTATGTGGTTTATATCTTGACCGCGTTCGTAGAACAATATCTCACAACGAAGTTCTGTTGCTCCGTTGACCGTGGTTGGTATTGACTTCATCACTTCAAAAATTTATAACAGAGCGAGCACCTCATCATGTAATTGAAATGACTGCAGGAGCTATGTGGTTTATATCTTGACCGCGTTCGTAGAACAATATCTCACAACGAAGTTCTGTTGCTCCGTTGACCGTGCTGGGTATTGACTTGGTAACTTTAAAAATTTTATAACAGAGCGAGCACCTCATCATGT
>JASANE010017297.1:0-25561 GCA_030248225.1 Trileptium ribeirensis
ATATCGAATTTGAGTGTAAGGGTTGGGTGCCTTAAGCATTAGGCCTACATTAGCGGATATGTGTATGTGTATCTGCTGAATTTTCGATTAAAATCTTAAATTTTGTTTATACTTAAGAATTCGGGGAAATTCACAAAAAATCATTCTCTAACGACTAAAATTCGCTTAGGTTTAAGAGGGAATTTTACGGGAGTGGACCCAGAGTAAAACTTGGAAAACTTATTATGTAATTTCGATCGCTTAGAGAAATCAATAGGGAGAAAATTGGGAGTAAACCTCTAGCTCGGGTATTTAAGTGGTTGCGCAGTTAGATCAGGGCCTCAGTCGGCCTCAGAAGCTGTGCAATCAAGGTGAGTACGGTTCAGCCGTTTATTTGTTTAAACGTTTGTGTAAAAATTGTAATTTGTCGTAGTGTGCGAAATAAATCGTCTGAATTATAGGCGGTGACACATTAAGGCCTTAGGATTAAGCTCATAAATTAAAATATTCCTTGGTGCTAGCATTGCTGTTAGTTCGTGTGTAATCTACGGTGGTTCTAAACACCCCTAGGACCACGTAGGTTACACGTTTATAAACCGAAAATATGCGAATATCCGAATGTGTATGTTTGATTTTTAGAAAAGCAAGCAATGAGCTGCTGCAAAAAAGTTCAATATTATTTTCTCTATTCTTAAGCAAGAGTGAATAAGGGAAGAGTGTGTACTTTTCCTGGATTATAGTGTAAACCCGTGTGCGATGATACGACTGTTTTCTCATTGAACGAAAAGTTTTTGTTTTCGTCAGAGGGGGAAAACCGTCGCCGTTTGCCCGTCCGTCTATTCGTTAAACTCCTTAATAACTACTGGGCCGATTTAAAAAAATTGCTTGATAATGTTGAAGGCCTAATATCGGTTTGAATATTTTCACATTTTGCCGATATTAGGCTTCAATAACTGCTTGAAGACCTAATATCGGTAAGGTGCAAGACATATATATTTTGCCAAAATTTGCTTTATTTAATTAGTAATTATTACCTAATTAGTTAAGCGTGTTAGCCTATTTTTAGCATTTTCAAACAATATTTGCTTATTTTTCACTGAATAATTAGTGTATATGAAGCTATTATTTTGGTGCATATACTACATCTCGCTATGGTTATTGTAAATCTGATGTTTATTACTATTCCAGGAAGTTAAAAACATGCTAATTAGTTAATTAATTATCTAATTACTAATATTAATTATTAATTAGCTAATTCTTTTAAAAATTTCAAAGTGGTCAGAAATGAAAAATAAATTGTACACGGGGTTTCTATGTCTCTGATCACGAATATGACATTTCTGAAGCTCTAAAAGTTGAGTGCAGTGAACGATTCTTAAGCACTTTTGCATTAGGTAACATTGCTATTTCAGATGCTTTCACGTGCTGCAAGTAGAGATTTCAAGCGCAAGAAGCCGGATAAGAAACCTCACTCTATTTGCGAAGTAGTTTTTATTACCGTTGGGTTTACTCTGGGTAATAACAAGCATTAATTGTTCCTAATGGTGCTGCGTAACCTCTGAGTAAACTATATCAACAAATACTGGTGCAGCTGCAATCATTATGATATTTTCAGTGGTTGAAAAACTAGAAAGGCGCATGGTCTAATATATTGTGATCCAAATCGTCTTTCCAAAAGTATAGTGGTTTTATAACGGTTTTGGCGGTTGTACCCGCGAAATTCATATAGCTTGCTTTCCGTGTTAATTCCTGCCGCGTTGATGCCGTTTATTGCTTTTATTTACGTTCTATGCGCTTTAAATTAAGACTATAATATCAGCAGCGTTTGAAACATCTTTGGAAACTTAGTCCACAGTTAAAGCGCTCCGCATTGTAATGCCTCTTTGTTAAAACCGCCGAGTAATATAGCGTGGTATCCCATCCTACCAGTCCAGAAGGTACGCGTTCAACTCCTACCAACACCTGAACTTTTTTATTTGCAGTCGTTTTTTTGTCCAAGCAAATAAGTGATACTCCTAACCAGGGAGTAACCGGAATTGCGGTTCCGGCGAAAATCATGTTCCGGTTGCGATTCCGACAAAAGGCAAAAACCATACTGGAACCGGAATTGCGGTTGAAAAATTTTAATTGTCCACATTTTGTCTTCATATGCACACATTTTTCTTCATTCTACATTATATACACAATGATCAAATTCCAACACAACCAAACAAAAGAAAAGAGTAACTCAGCAAATTACCCTGTAAAACGTAGTTAGCGCACAATTTCAGTGAGAATTTTGCGTCTGCACCCTGTAGGATTTTGCTAACAAAACAAATCTAGTCGATGCATGTAGCGGATTAGCCATTTAGACATCTGCGGTATGTTAAAATCGAACTGGTCCAAGCTGATATACATATTAGAGTATGGATTATTGAAGTACGTAGCTGTAATCTTGGATAAAATAAATTGCGTGAAGCACCTGCCAGTGTGCTTGTAATCTTTGTAATCAGTCTGTATTGGACTGTAGCAAAGTAATATCTGCAAAGCAGCCAGAAACTGCGTTCTTGAGAACGAACTGTACGAACATATTGAGGCTGTGCGAGCAGTATAACAGTTTGTCTCATTTGTAGCATTCTGATCAGAAAATCATCATCATATAACTGAACAATGTATCTGGCCAACGAGCGGACAATTATAGTATAACATTTTTATTTTCTTTTAGAACCATATGAACCGATAATTTTAAATTTCCAACGGAGTAACATGATGAACGTATGTCTAGTAAAAGGAGGCGATTGGAGACAGCGAAATATTGTCTAGTCTACGATCCATGCGTTACAAGAACATTGAGTTTGACGCAGTTTAAACAAGCCTGTACAGCAGAATGTATGTTTCTGCTTGGAGTTTAAAAAACCGGCAACTTGATCGATAAAGAAATATTTTAGCTTCATCAGCCTCTTCAAAGTCCCAGAGAGGCAATTAATGTCATCGCAATACATTAAGTTTAATGTAAAATTTATTTTTAATACATTTTAAATCCACAGTTCCTTCATTTCGTCGTTCATCTGTCTTCTATATATTATAGGTTTCGAAAGCCAGGTTCGAAACCGGTCTAAATGCATGGTTCCGGTTGCAGGTTCCAGTTACGGCAAATTTTGGTTCTCTTTATTTTTTGCTCCTAACATAAAATTATGGGAATAACTTGGTTCTAAGAAAAGGTGACTGAAGTCATTTCTATACCGTTTGTTATACGGATATGAATAATTGATAAGCGATGAATTTATATGCTAAAGTCGAGACTATATAGATTTACGAATATTAACGAGCAGAACTATAGAGGTGTAGAATACAATATAACAGGCTTCAGGTTGAACATATGACTCGAAAATTGTAGAAACCCAACGGTCCATACGAAGCCTCTAGTTTTATACATCATTCTCAAAATTTATTAGCGTTCGTGTTAAAGCATTTTGTAAGTAAACTAGAAGCCGCACTAGGACCACTTGGTTTAGCGTCATTGCTTTTAATTATTTGCTTGCCAGGTCAAATTATGACTATTTAGAACAAAGGAAATGGATAAGTAATAAACGCAATTAATAGATATCAATTTATTCATAGCTGAACTTTGAACAAACCGGAGTATTTTATGCAAAGCTACAGACGATAGCAGTATCATTTAAGGTTTTGATCTGATTTTGAAGCTATACATTATATATAGCTATGTTTCATAGCTATACATATATATTGGGAGGAATTTAGCAGTATCCGCTTATCAATAAATCGACATACATGGTAAAACCATGACCTTGGATTGAACCAACAATTCCAAAACCATATTATAACAACGAAACATACGAAAATCTTGGTCTACAATTACTTTTGCCTATCTACGCCGTACTTTATACGAGGTTATGAAAATATCGACTATATAATGTAAATTATACAGTACTCGCCAAAAATGACCGTCGCAATTCGAGCGAGTCGCGAGCGAGTGTCGAGCGAGCGACAGTCATTTTTGGCGGGTACTGTAGGTACAACAACCCTCATCCTCAGCCCATTAGAACAGCAATACCTACGTGATTTCGACACAAAATTGGAAGTATTAACTTTTTTATTCAGTTGCTAAAAGTTATCGCATAGATATCGGGCCAGCAGTAGCACACGATCCCTGTACTGTGAAAATGTTTGTAACGTCACTTTACCGGTTACCATGTTATAGATGGAAAAACAATTCGACATGAATTTGGTTTAAAACTTGATTTTGTTTTATCCCAGCTCTTGGAAAGAGATGCACACAGAGCAATGATTCTACCACTATGTGCTGATGGTTAACTGCAATCAGTGGTAACAAAATTGTATATACCCTGTCCGTTCTTGATCTACAACCGTTGTTGTAACAAAACTTTGGTTTAGCACGGTATCCATCAGCAGAATATTCGATAATCTAGCAACAAGATAATACTTTTTTAATATAAAACTTTGTTATTATTAGTTTATAATTTAGCACGTTTTATGGTATGTCTTGCTCCGAGTATTATATGTCTTAATAATATTTTAATGGTTTATAAGTGATAGTTACCCATGCCTACAACTTAGAGTTACAGTACGCGCCAGAAATAACTGTCGCATTTCGAGCAAGCGCGTTCGAGGGAGCCGAGGGCGAGTCTCGAACAAGTGGCTTGCCCCAGATTTCGAAACTATTTAAAATTAATAATAAATTATATTTTTAGAACAAATTTATTTTTTGCGAGTATCCAGCGAGTCGCGAGCGAGCGGCAGTCATTTTTGGAGGTTACTGTATATTTGAATATTTCTATATTTGAGTTCAGAAACTAGAAGCATCATTAACTACTTTTGCTGAATTATTGTTTGGTATTACCTAGGGTAATCCCAATTATTGTAAATGTTGTTGCTTTTAAAATTTCTATATCTGTATAAATTGCCGGGTCAATGTAACCATTAGGGGCGTAAGTAAAACGCATGCTATGTCATTCTTGGTATAACTAATCTTAGACCGGAGCCTTGGCCTAGACTTATTGATTTACGGTTTTAAAGTAAAACCTATGGGATAACAGTAGTCTATTTCTATTGTTCAGTGTATGTAACTTCTGATAACCCTTTTGTTTGAACTAGAGGCTCGATTATTTCGTCGTAGCTATGCGGTAAAACTTTATCATTAATTTTTCAGCCCATTCATGAGTCTGAAGAAGATGACGAAGGTAAATCAATTCAGCATTTGTATTGCTAGTTTTGATCATTTGCCAAGTCGGATTATTATAATTATTTAATTTTATGCAAAACGAATTGTTTTTAGGGTTTTCTACCCATATTACTTTTTAATGTAGTTATTAATGTTTAATAAATCTGAAAGAATCTCTTTGGATCATGGTTGTTGTCGTCATCGTCTGGGACTTTTGGAGTTCGTATTAGTGTAGAATACACTGAATCTATATTTGCTGATGGTAGGACTTCTGTATGACTTTTAACCCTTTCCTTCTTAAGCGAATACAGATTTTGTACAGTCTAGAAGAGTTTTTGCTTCGGACTGATCCTGGATCGTTTTAGTGAGAGCTTCGCGCACTAACCCCTATTTGAGAGCTGTTGCTCGTTCCCTTATGGAACCTCACAAAGCGAGCGAACAACAGCGTACGCCAAAACGCACACTGGGACTTAGTGCGTCACGTTGCGATGCACATATGTCAATTTAAAACGAAAGGGTTAATATTTTCAATGTTTCAATTGCGGTGTCATTGATTTGGAAAAAGGTAAACAAAGCCTGAACGTTATTATCATTGTTTCTATTTTAGTTTAGTAGCTTTGTTTACTAAAAATATTAACAAAAAGAATGAAAAATACTGAAGGGCTAAGAAAAGTTTTATATTATGAGCTAGAAACTTATTGAATCTTAGTTATGTTGTATGTGTGATAATGAAGCAAAGCTCTTCCGTACACGAACACTTGTTTCTTTGGTGGATACACTTTTCTTTAAAGATTACATAAAATTACTTAATATACCTGCTTTCTACAACAACTCCAAGTATTTGCAGCGTAATTATAGTTCCTAACAGCATGTACACTTCTCTAAAACTACTATTTTGAAGAGACCTAATACAATATAAACAGTGTTTTTGGAGCGAATTTTATTTTAAGTATTCAGGTTCAACTGTTATAAGAAACTTTTCTTCAGACAATATTCATGTTCGATGACATTCTACTGACGAGCCGTGGGCCATAGTTTTGATTTAACATTATTGTCTAGGTAAATGTCCCACAGTTCTGGGCAGTGGTCTTCTTGGTACTATACATGCGTTTCTTCACTATGTTGGCCGGCTCATTGAGAGTATACTCCGCGTGCTAATACGATGGTTTAATCGATGGTCACGAAATTATCGTTGGGTTGCTCATGTTCTGGACTCAGAAAAGAAAAAAATCAAAGCCGAAATTGATTCCATTCGTCAGGTATGAAAATTCAATGATATTGTATGTAGAAAATTTGGGGGCACAGACTTTGGGCTAATTTAGTCTGAATAATTTTATGGACCTGGTTAATATAACTATTTCCATTATTTCCCACCCGGTAATCTCAAATTTTAAGTGTAGAATGTACAATGGAATGTATATTTCGATGTTCGGGTGCACAAAATATTATAATATTATCAGGTGTGTATATCCACGAGGGTAACACTCCACTCATATTTGCTGAAGACCATCGCTTTTCGCAGTAACAGTATGTTTCTGCGCCAACAATGGACATAGTTTGGATGAAAAACTTTAATATCAATCTGACGGAATAGCAGCTCTTCAAAACATTTTATTGTAGATTTTCTAATCTAAACCTCGTTCAGTGTGCGGGCTTCAATTCGTTGTAGTGGAGGATCTATCGCTTATAGTTACGGTATTCATTTAAAATTTGTTTCCACTTAATCGAGCTTATAAAATCAAACCTAACGAAATTACTTAGAAGATATAGTTGTTGTAAAAATTTAAATCTATTTCTGTGGTTTTTTGTGCGTAAATGTTTTTTGATTATTTTGAGTAATTCCAAACGGTTGTAGTGATTTTGGTGCCATCTTATAAATACAACAGCAAAAACTGCAATAATCTGTTTTAGATCTTATCAATAATGTTATGATTATGTTAAAGAAATTAGGTGAATATTATTATTATATTTAAACAAAACGTCTGAGCTCATACTTGTTGTTTTGTTATTTTATGCTATCTGAATTTTAAACTGTCGCACAGCGTCGAAGTTACATAGTTGGAAAATGTTGCAGACAGCAATTTGTACAGTGTAGTTCAGATGTTCAAAATTTAGATACACTGATAGACCAATGTTCATGATTTTTTATTGTTGTCTTGTAATTTTTTGCTGATTCTTTCTATTGTGGTTGACTTGCTACATATTTGGAAGTAACCTCGGATCTCTACAATAACGTTCTAGTAACTATAATCAAAAATCTTAGTCCGTATGTACCTTAGTTCGTGCCATCTCATCTACGTATATCGTTAAAGCACTAGTAGCCAAACACCACGTGAGTGCATGGGAAGAATCTCTTCCACTGTTCGGAAAAGATGCAATACCCTGCAATAGAACCGAGCCAGTTTAAAACTCATAAGGACAGCAGCAGAGGCCTGTTACAATGGTGGAAATGCATCTGAGATGGTGCAGAAAAAATTAAAAAATCGGGTTATTGTTAATAAAATGAATAGCCACACGCAAATGACTCGTAATTACAGCCCAAAATTTATTGTCTTTGTGACGCTGGTTCTTGTATGTGCAGAAATATCACTGGTTCAACTGACTGTAATGTATTAACGACCTGGAATTAAAACTAAATTTTTGACACTTTGTGCTTTGCTGTTTGCTGTAAAAAAGTAACGGTTTTCACAGCGACATAACCTGGATTTACAACATTCGATCACGATCGTAGAATATATTAACAACTCTAATATTATGTAGGATGTCGTTGGTGACGTAGAGGATATAACTGGTACTGAGCTGGTGATCGAACGAACGTTCCTCGATTCAGTTTCTAGCAAAGGCAAGCGTGTTAAACACATTGAACTTCAACAGTAAGTATAATATCTTAGGGTCATTTCACGCTACGATGACCTTTTGGTCGGGGGGGGGGGTAAAACTGGATATTTTGGCCAGTAGCACATAAACGTGTAGGGAACTAGTAAAAATGTTATTTACGCTAGGAAGCGTCATTAGTTAGCTAGTTCAAACAAAAAAAATTTTTCGGCTTCACGCACGCCGTAAGAGGTTGGACATCCCCAAATTGACAAAAATCGTAATGATTAATTTTACGACCTCTTTTTTCGGGTAGTGTCGTGGCTCCATGTTCGAAGTTATGGCCCAAATTCTTTTCTATGCAGGATTAGTCTGGTCTACACAACATTTTTAATTGCACGATTTTCAAATCTACTCCAATCATAGAGAGTGACAGCTGTCGATATGGCATGAACCCCAGTTTTACCCCCCCCCGACCAAATTCTTTTTTGGTCATTGCTCGTAACTTATGCATGGTACATAAACGTTGTTCATATATCATACCTGTTCCCTGGGTGCCTTCTGAAAAAATATTAACCCAGGTGCTTGCTGTTACTTACCCCAGCGCTAGGGCCAAAAGGTCGATTTTAGCACATTTGATTACCCCCCCCCGACCGTTGCTAGTTAGGGGTATGGTGGAGTCAGTAGAAGTCAATTAGGTTCTTTCTAATCACGAAGCGAATGTTGAAACGACCTGAGCTCTATCTCGAGCCCGACCTGTTGATCTCAGGCTTTTACCCACCCCCGACCACACTTTTACCCACCCCCGACTACCACCAAAATGTGGAAAAATCGAACATATGATGTTATTTCGAGGAAATTTCACGCTTTTGGTCCATAATACATTGTGGCAATACATTTGGACGACATATGTAGCAAAATTATTTTTTGAAAAAATTCTAAATTTACCCCCCCCCCACCATGGTCTCAGGCATGTACACTGGCAGTTTATATGGGCTGCCATTTTGTACCCCTCATAGTGGAAATTGTGGTATAGAATATCTTACATACCGTTTTCAAGTTAACTATGCTGGTTAAACACGGCCTAATTGGCCATTTCACATTTTTACCCCCCCCCCGCCAAATTTTATCCCCCCCCGCCAAATTTTATCCCCCCCCCCGCCAAATTTTATCCCCCCCCCCCACCAAATTTTATCCCCCCCGCCAAATTTTATCCCCCCGCCAAATTTTATCCCCCCCGCCAAATTTTATCCCCCTCCCCCGCCAAATTTTACCCCCCACCCCCGGCCACCAGCTATTTCCGGCATTCTAACATATCTGGCAAAGGTTATGTTTTGAAATTTTTTGCATAACACTTCCCCCAGGCTAAACTATCGATATAAATAGCTACCGTTTATGGCCGCTTCGTTTCCATTTAATAACCGGTATAAATCGGCACCCCCGTGTTTTAAAAGTGTTAAATTTGACCCAAGAATAGGCATAAAAAGCTTAATTTTTGATATACGGAGTTCCGCATAACGTCATTTTGACCGCGCTGACGGGCTGCACGAGATACGATCACAAAATCGAGGCTAGATGCCACCTGGTGCATACCAGAGACCATTTTATGGTACCTTGCTGAGCAGCAGGGGGTGGTATTGGGAAGCCATAGCATATAAACGGTTAAAAAATTTACTATAACGACCTCAAATTAGGGATCCTTGACGTTTTTTGGTCATAGGGTGTAAAAATGAAGATAATCGGAGCCAAAAAATCATTAGTCATTTTTTTCTGGGGCAAAAGGACATCGTAGCGTGAAATGACCCCTTACTTAAAACATTGGGTTTCAAAAAATGTCGAAAACTAATTAACGATATTGTCAAAAAACAGAAGTAAAAGTAAAGTTTATCGCGAAAAATTCGTGATTTATCCACAAATTGTTTGATAATAATTCATTGCTTTTCACTTTCTGTCCACGACTTTTTTGAGAACCATTCGAAAATTTTTCGAGATGGATTATTGCTTTTACTTTTTTCTGTAATTGTATCCAAGTCATTTATTATAATATAAAGACAGGTATTTCCAGAATGTTGATTTGTAATTATTCACATTTATGACAAAATTGGCTCGAGTCGAATGTGGTTCTAAAATCAGCTTTGAAATGAAGTTTAAAAATGTCAAACGATATTCCTTTAAAATATTAAACAAAAACTATTATCAGAATTTCCGCACGTATGTATGTGCATATAGCATTGAGCAACTTACTCATTGCCTTGGACTCTACTTGTGACTAGTAAACGTAATATATTACAAAAAGTGAGCGGAGCAATTTGTGTGATTTTAAAACTTGCATTAAATTAACTAATATTAGCTTATTAACAAATAACTAATTCGCATAAACGTCCAAGTTCCAAAGTTTAAAAAATGTCATATTCGTGATCAGTGACGTCGAAAACCTGTGTGAACGTTTTTTCATTTCTAGGCACTTTAAAAATTTAAAAAAGATTAGCTACATAACTAGGGACTTGTCTCATAGCCAAGAAAGTGCATTCTGAGTGTATAATATATATAAAAGTTAGGAAAATACTTACATTTCGTTAAAGTCGAAGACCCAAAACAAAACTCAAATAGTAGAGTATAACACAAGCACAGTAATATATAGCTTTGTTCTCTGAACGAAATGAGCCGAAGCGCGATTGAATCGATCCAGTAGTTGAGAAGATATGGCCAATTTGGTGTTTTCGGGATTCCAAGGGCCCACTTACAACCCATCTTAACCCTGCGGTGCTCGACAGGTGAGGTCAATAGCAACGCAGCGAATATAGCTATATAGAGCTTTGTTTTTTAACAAAATGAGCCCAATTTTAGTTGAATCGCTTTAGTGGTTGATGACATGTGGGCAATTTGTTGTTTTCAGGGTCCCAAGGGGCCACTTACAATCCATCTTAACCCAACCCTGTTCGACAGGTGTGGGTCAATAGCAACGCAGCGTGTATAGATATATAGAGCTTTGCTTTCTGAACAAAATGAGCCCAAATCTTAGAGGAATCGCTCCAGATGCTAAGGAGATATAACCAATTTAGCGTTTTCGAGGGTCCCAAGGGTCCATTTTAAAACCCATTTTGCCTGGAGCGTAGGCAACCTCTGCAACTGCAACATCTATATATGTAGCTTTTTCCTGAACAAAATAAGCCCAAATCCCGCCAGATCACGCCGGTTGTTGTCAAGATATGACGCATAACGTATTTGGGTGGGATCCCTAGGGACCCTCCCTGGGCCCTTTCGGACCCCCTTTTGAGGGGAAGGTGTTGGAATCGGTTTTTGCGTCTAAGTAAAGGGCACAAATAGGAGATTTCAAGCTTTCGAATGAGGTATCGCACATGATCTGCCTATCGGAAGTTGAGTTATATATGCCACACGAAAAAATCTACAAACAGACGCTGCCAAATTTCACAATCCTGGCCAGTAAGAATTCTTCGCTTCGCTCGTTTCACTCACTCACTCACTCACTCAGAATTCAATTAACTAACTAATTTGCAATTTTATGTCGAATAGTAAACACAAGATAAACACAGATTCGTAATCAGCACGGCGAGATGCACAAAATAAAATCTTTACACTAATTATAACTTGAAAAATTAGCAATGTTTTTTGTTTGAAAATGCTAAAAATATGTTAACGTGTTTCACTAATAAGTTAATTACTAATTAACTAAAACAAATTTTGACAAAAACTATAATTATCTCTTGCACCTAAAGGCAGTTAGGCCTTTCAAACAAAAAAATCGACCCTTGTAGTTATTGAGGAGTTCGACGAACGGATAGACGGTACCGACTTACCCCCTTTGACTAACACTAAAACACTTCGCTTCGCTCCGATCAATTATTATAATATTACAAATAAAAAGTTAGAGTGTCACAAAGAAAAACAGTATTTTCCTTTAGTAACCCCAGGCTGAAATTGGATCCCAAAAATTTCGAAAACTTACTCTCCACAAAATGTATAAAGTTATATGCCATTGGCGCCGCATTAACGAGCTGTGTCGAATGTATAATCAGGCTCACGGATTAGCCTTAAGAATTTCACATAAATGAACGTAACACTTTCAACCTTGAATTGATTCTGCTGATTTTACCACCGTTCGACGCAGCTGAACAACGTGGAACGGATAATTTTTTGGGTAGAAATGAGTACCGTAAGGAACCCAGAAAATGAAAACATTGTCGTACATGTGATTGAAATGGCTATTTTGTGAACCGGCTCGTGGAGCTAAGTCGATTGGTACCAAAACTATCTATTTCGGCGCCGAGTGGAGTTAATGCAAAAGACCCTAACAAACGTTAACATTAATTTGTGGACAAACACAAAGTTAACTCAGTATGACTCGTCATTATGCTATTTATTTTTTACAGCCATTTAGCGTCAAATTTAGCTTGTTAGAAATTTGCATTTTAAGCGAAAGAAAGATATGTTCCAAAATCTTATTACTCGCTAACAAAGTGTTGACTACAGTTAACACCATGCTAAACACATTTCGAAAATGGGCTCGAAATTTTGAAATCTCCTGGAACAGAATTATTCCGTTTGTACTACATGTCTTCCAACAAACATCAAACGAATATTCATTTCTGCTGAATACTATATCTCAGTCATCTATGCACTGTTATATAGTTTACTGCAAGTGGTTGAAAATGACTGTCATCTTTCGCATGAGCGAGTGGTGGCTACGTCGAGATTTCAAGAATAATTGAATTCATTAACAAATTGTTTTCGAACAATGCCGAGGATCGTGCAGCGAGTGAGCGACAATCATTTTTCGATGAGGGTTATACTTTATACTCACACGTCTGTGTTATCTGATCTATAAATTTCTACGCGCAATAGATAAATTTTAAGTGTCCCTAAGTTTATATCGCTCGTTTATTCTGGTTTTTACCTAATAACGAATTTAAAAAGAATCCGCTTGCAGCGTTACGCATAGTTGTGGCCGTGGTTTATGAATGTGAAAGTACATTGTAATTCTTTCATTTTTAATGTTATATGTAATTCTAAGTTCTTGAGGTTTTTTGTTCTGATGTACATAAATGCGCGTAAGTCAGCAGGTTTGCATTGTTAGCCAGTATTAATTGTTGTTTGTTTAGCCATTGGCCAACACCGGTGCATTTATGCGTTCGTGATAGCAGAATTTTAGAAGCTACTACACTACATACCAAAATTACGTGAGTAGGTGTAAAATGGGGGTTCTGCAACCCCTCCCCCACAACTGAAACGGAAGGTAGCACGTGCCAGAAATGACCGTCGAATTTCGAGCGAGTCACGAGCAAGCCTTGAGCGAGCCGCGCGTGAGTGGCTCGTAGGATATTTCGAAACTGTTTAAATTAATAATAAATTCTATTTTTAGAACAAATTTATTTGGATCGAGTCTCGAGTGATTTGCGAGCGAGCGACAGTCATTTTTGGCTGGTTCTGCAATTAATCGTAAGGGTAATTAAGGGTTTTCGCAGGGTCCATAAAGGGTCTGGTATGGTCCATGAAGGTTCCCGTAGAGTCCACGAAGGGTCTCGTAGTCTCCATGGAGTGTTTTTGTTGTGTCCATAGAAGGTTTTGGTAGAGTACATAAAAGTTTTCAGAGGGTCAATAAACGGTTTCGTAAGGAAAATGACACAACTGCCGCTATAATTATTATATATTAATGACTCATGCCGCACAGTTACTTTTAAAATACAAAAATACAACTGGCGTATTGTTCAAACTACCACGGATTTCATTACATAAATATAAAGATTGAACATTATTAATCATTCACTTACAGTTTGTCAAATTCTCAAACCAAAGAGTCCGAATTATCGTTGTGACTGTTTCAATGCCCATGTTGTACCAACATTCAGTTAAAAATCTTCGAATATATTTCGGGATTCATTAATACGTGCAGGCTCAGCTTCTGTAGGAGTTACTGGTTCCGTAATAACGCAGTATTGTGTGCTGTTGTTGCATAGCTGCTGTTGCTGTAGTTGTTTCGGCTGATGCTGTTGTTGCTCAAGTCGCTGTTGCTGCTCGAGTTGCTGCTACTGTTGCTGTAGTTACTGCTGCTATTGTTGCTGTCGCAGTAGCTGTTTTTGCTGGAGTTGCTGCTACTGCAACGGATACTGGGGCTGTTGTTCCTCGAGTGATACTGCTGCTGTTGTCGTTGATCGAGTTGTTACTGTCGCTACAATTCTCCTGACTGTTTCTGCAGCTGCTGTTACTGTAGTTGTGCTGACTGTTGCTGCTGTCGTTGATCCAGATCTAGCTGTCGTTGCCGCTCCAGTTCCAGTTGCTGCTGTTGCTGTCGTTAGAACAGTTGCTGCTGTCGATCAACGTGCTGTTGTTGCTGCAATTGTTCAGGCTGTTGCAGCCGCTGCTGTCGTTGATCAAATTGTTGCTGTTGTTGGTGTCGCTGGTAGCGTTGCTGGTGCTGTTGATCGACGTGCTGCTGCTGTTGTTGCTGCATTTGCCCCGACCGCTGCTGCTGCTGACTTTGATCGAGTTATTTATATTCCAGCAGCTACGGTTGCTGTCGTTGGTCTAGTTGCTGTTTCTGTCGTTGATCCAGTTGCTGTTGCAGAAGCTGCTGTTACTTTTGTTGATCCAGCTGCTAATGTAGCTGTTGCTGTCGTTGGTAAGGTCGCTGTTGCTGCAATTATTTTCCCGGCTGTTGCTACTAGTGTTGTTAATAGAGTTGCTTCTACTGTTGCAGCATCCGCTGTCGTTGATCGAATTGGTGCTGCAATTGATGTAGTTGTGGTTGTTGTCGTTGTTGCTGTATCAATTCTTGATTCAGATTCCATAAATGAGGTAAATATTTCGAATGAAGTTTGAGTTGCTCGTCTAAAAAGTGAAATAGCTGTTGCAATTAACGCATAGTGGTCATTATCGAGATTGGAGCTAAAATTTGTCGTGGTTTGACAATACCGTGATGACGTCGTTTTCGATGAGCAGAACGATTGTCTTTGGTACTTGTTTGTTGCACCGCAATATCGAACACATTATTTTTATTAGTGGCTACTTTAATTGTTATAACTTATTAAATCGTTCTTTCTCGCAAATGTCTTAATGCATATCTCACAAATAATATATACATCGCAGACGTTTTGGTGACGTATCATATCATCAGACGACTAAAAAATGATTGTTGACAAATGTTACACACGCAAGCCATTGTTGATTAGCCGGGGATGCTATCCTTTTTAAGATTATTGCACATCGTCTACCTTGTTTTCGCAATAGCATCTATCGTCCATACAACTGCCAGGCATTAAATGTCCACCTTGGTCAGGCAAATCCTCTTTAGAAGCATAACAATTATCAATATAATATAATATTGTCTCAAAGTAGATATTATAGTTTTGATTTGCTCGTCCACCAGCTATTGTTTAGCAAAGTTGACAGATAAAGCGTCGCTGCATCTATTATACACTTTGTGCTTAAGTCCAGTAGAACGTTTGAGCGCATCCCAAAATTGTTCATCCATCACGCAGTCACAATTAGTGCAGTTGATAAAGCCATGTTGCCGTAAACTTTGTTAGCCCAATAATTTAAGTGGTCCTCTTTATCTAAATCAATATGCACATCATCTTTAGTGTAATCCATCATAATTAATATGAAATCATAAAAAGTCACATAATTTGTATAATAAACATATTTTTGAGACGCTGATATTATATACAATGAAGGTTATACAAAACCCAGCTCTGGCAGGTATTGTGCATGAGCAACAGTTTTGCAGTTTAATACTAGTAGTATACGACCCCTTTTGGTGACAGCCGTTTTTGTGGTCCCAAGTGGTACCTTTTCAGAATCCTCAAAAACGTGCGTTGTGTTTTGACAAACATTCGAATGCATCAGAGCACCTTTTCAGAAACCTCGCAAAAGATGTCAAAGCTCCTCAAAACCGCGCGTTGTAATTTCACAAACATTCGAGTGATCCACCACAAAAATGGCTGTCAACAAAAGGAGTCTTATTTTTTAGAGAGATAATCATACAACTACACTATCAAAAAGAGTCATTTTTTGAAATATTCATACAACAACACTCCATTAATGTTTGGTAGTACTTAGCGTTAAACATTAAAACCATTTATGCTTACAATTTGATCTAATTGATCAATCGCAAGAAATGCCACCAACGTCTGTTCACTGAACATTTTCCACAAAAAAATTCGGTCGTATAATTGCCACCAACGTCAATTCCCTGAACATATTCCACAAAAAACCGTCCATATAATTGCCTCCAAAAATTCGTTCGTCAAAAAATCTTGAGCTATAACAGAAACAATTATTAGGGTACTTTTTTGAAAATTTCAAAAAAACACGGTATGTTTCAACATTGCTATCTACAACATTTTTAGTAAGGTTGTCCAAATGCTAT
The DNA here is from genome assembly GCA_030248225.1 of Trileptium ribeirensis. Taxonomy (NCBI): domain Eukaryota; kingdom Metazoa; phylum Nematoda; class Enoplea; order Enoplida; family Thoracostomopsidae; genus Trileptium; species Trileptium ribeirensis. Next base: position 16,362 of record JASANE010017297.1, read on the forward strand.
ACAATGAGTATAATTCCCTGTCGCCAAACCTAAAATGCACTGTCAAAATCCCAAGTACCATATTTGCCATCGCCAAAGCTATAATAATACCAAATATGTTGATATGATATCAGGCTATTTTAATGATTGTATTTGGCACGGCCTTTAATCTTCATGTCTGAATAAATACCGATAAACGCTCTAGATACATTGCTTAACACACTTTGCGCAGCCAGTAAAATTTATTAAGGCTTATTTGTCTTTTTGTTCTGAAGACGTCTCTTGAATCACCACGATAAAATTTTATCGAGAGGACCAAAATATAATCAACAGAACAAAAACACAAACTGAAAGCGTTTAGGCTTTCACATATTCCAAATAAAGTTTTATTTATTTTCTAAAATATGGTGAATATATATGAAGATAACAAATCATAGTTTTATACAATATCATACTTTTTCAGGTATTAAAAGAAACATTAATATTTTCACAACGTATCAAAACCCTACTGCCTACTATTTGAACGTTATTAAAATCAGTACACATGATAATAATGTGTGAGTAAACGTAAGCTGCGAGGCTTACCATCCTCTTTTGTTAAAAGAATAACCGATTTCGTTGTTCAGAGAACACAAATTTCATTTCTTTGTTAAAGATCACATTTTAGTCTGTTTCATATTTCCTACATTATAATTTGAAATGGTTCGCGAACATTTAGGTCTTACAGTACAGCAGCCAAATGGCGTTCGCTAATTGTGTTATCCAACAGAAAGATGCTGAAATTGTGTACTTCTGTATTGAAATCTGAGTGTTTTTCCCCAAAACAAAATTTTGTACATGGGGCCAAAAAAGGTTGGTTTGCCTGACACCTTAAGTTTACGTTTGCATAAAATGTTTAATACAGCCTTCGTTTTCGTATCAAAAAAGGCTAAACCAGAATAATTAAGCTATTAGGACCAACCTAAAAATGTTGAAATTTTGATAATTAAAATTTATATTGAAAAACACTGGCTAAGTAATTAGGTATCATTGCTTAAGCCGCACAATACAGCTTCACTAACTCTGTACTGGACGATAACTCTCGAACAATATCGTACCAATATTAGCAACCATCCTTAGGGGTAATAGGTACAGAGCGGCAAAATATTATTTTCGCACTTTATGCATGAACCTAGGGTATTCACTTAACATTGTTAATCAGCAAAAATGTATACTTACCATAAATAATTGCAAGTGAAAGAAATCTTAAATGAATCAGCTTACAGTAAGTCAAAAATAACCACGTAATGATAAGAAATTAAGGAGCAGTTTCAACCGAAATTGCGAGCAAAACTTTTGTTGACGCAAAATTTTTGACTTGTGAAACGAGCAGCAATCCGCCCACACGTGACGCTCCAGAATTCGGTAGCTAGGTATGTTTTCCTCGGCAATATCGGTGACCTGGAATGGTTTTCCAGCAATGCAGTGCTCAAGAAACATTTTTTGTTCGAAACCCTTGGTCAAAATCGTTGAATTCCAAGGTAATAATGTCAGAATATAAGAAATAGCCTCGTTTGCGACAAAAAAACCATTCGATGTGATGCCTTTGGTTCCATTCATTTTCATTGATGAACTAAAAGAACAAATTTTAACTCTATCGTCATTTATTTTTAAATTTATAATTTAGACGTAGTTTAAAAATTAGCTTTTATCTCTTACATAATAGCCACAGTTAATCACTCTTGGGTGTATAGCCTAAGGCCATCCAGATGTTAATTCCGAAAATACTATTCCTCCTCTATGTAACTATGCCCCTCCCCCCCCACGCATCGTTAATGAATTTGGTATTTAACTTGTCGAGGCCGTGCCGCTTGCACAATTTAAGACACATCCTAATTCTAGGATTGCTCGAACACCAGCATCCAAAACAAAAGCTTCTTTGTTAATTGAGTTTATATGATTCAAATATATTAAATAGCTAGTTTTTTTCTTTCTACGACGAAACGTTTCAATAAATTTTAGGTTCTTTAGAATACAGTTGGATTTTTCGACGTAGGAAAGAGGTAGTGCTCACCCAACGTTCCAGTAAAGCATCTAGTGTTAGAAAAAAGCAAATTTTTTCACCAATTTCTGCTGGTGCTGCACAGGCATTATAGCAAATGTATGAAACTCCTAACAAGAACAGTTAGCTTTGTATTTGCTTCAGATATAGCGTTTAAACGTTAAGCTAACACACATAAGTATGTAATAATGAAATAGTTTGCGACTTTAGACCACTCGTGCATTAAATATTCTTGCTACTTGTAGGAATAGCCCAACTACCGTCATCTTGCTTGAAAATGCCAATTTATAAATGCAAATATTTGACTCAGTTATATCAATTAAGCATTACACCGACTGGTTTGGCCCCCAAACAAGCATACTCTCCTATACGTGGAAGAGTAAGTTAGCCTTAACCTGATCAGCCCGGTTTTGTAGACGCTTAGTAGAAATCGAAATCGTATTATATACTCATAACCAATAAAAAGATGTTATCGATAAATCTTTTTGAAATGTGCGAATAAACTTAAGCTAAACTCATCAACCATTATATGCTGAGATTTGGACATAAAAGGTAAGGATAGCTTTTTTCCTCAACTGAAAATTTGCGTTTCGCAAAGGCACTGCTTTTTGAAAAAATAGCGACTTTATGTTCCATAAAATTGAAGGAAAATTACAAAAATTTTTAGCAAAATGTAGAATTTAAATAATTTAAGAACCTAACCATAGACGACCAAGAGATTAACTTTAGACTTTATTCTTTTTGTTATTTTTCAAAGAATACTGTTTTAGAACGGTTTCTAGCATATTGGAAAATTATCAGTTTTTAGCGAACAGAAGTTTGTCGAGATTGAACCAAACTTGCTTTCTTCGAGAACGTCACTATATAAAGTTGGAACTTTCTCATTAAACACGATTGTAAATTATTTTGGAAGAAATAGTTCGAATAACATTTGGTGACTTTAGGATATTGCAGGTTAGTGAGAAATTTTTTAAATGCTTACTTCAACGATATACGTTGTTTGCCAGATAGTTGACTCTCGTTAAATGTCAGAGGCATTGTGAAATGATCCATCTCGTTATTTGTTGTGAAGAAGACACTAATTTCACTTGTGACGATTAAACCCTCGCCTATGTTTGTAGAGTTCGTTGTGACTACAGCCATTAAACCTTGTATCCAAGCGAAAGATATAACTTTTGACTTCTTGATTTTCGAAACCGATACTGTCGACAATAAAACCTGTGAATTACTCGGTGATGTACAACTCTTTGGCAGAAAAAACAGAATGTCATATTTTGTGGACAGAAAATTGCGTTTTATAGATACTGCAAAGATCAGGAACACAGTACCGACCACAACCATCTCAGCCTAGCCCAAAAATAATTCGTACCATGAAAAGTCACTGTGTGTGAAATCAATGTTTGATATATATGGGAAGTTTCAACACTACGAAAGTGAATAACAAAAGCAAGTGATCAATATTGATATAACTGGAAAACAATAGCAAGTAATCAATATTGATATAACTGGAAACAATAGCATATTGTTTAGTGCAAAGCAATATTGGGTCAACGTCTTATATGCAAGTTGTTAAATCCAGCTTTTTATGATTAAGCCAAAGCTATCGCTGTAATTAAAGCTGTAAACATACGTAGTAAATATAGCACATTAGAGAAGTAACATTTTCAAACTGCTATCAGTATTACGCTATCATAAAGGGGTTTAATCAGAAATAATATTTTTAAAGATGTATTTTAAAACAAGTGTGCCAGGTGCAAATCTACTTTTAATCATACATTTATTTCGTAATAAATGCTAAATACAAAGTGTGCCAGGTGCAAATCTACTTTTAATCATACATTTATTTCGTAATAAATGCTAAATACAAAGGAAACTTAATGAACTTTGGATAGTATATGTTGGAAACCCAACAATTTTAATATCAAAGTGTCACGTTGTACAAATATTTTCGAGTTGAAATTATTACGAAATTTTTGTCTCAAAACTACACACATACATTTATTTCGTAATAAATGCTAAATACAAAGTGTGCCAGGCGCAAATCTACTTTTAATCATACATTTATTTCGTAATAAATGCTAAATACAAAGGAAACTTAATGAACTTTGGATAGTATATGTTGGAAACCCAACAATTTTAATATCAAAGTGTCACGTTGTACAAATATTTTCGAGTTGAAATTATTACGAAATTTTTGTCTCAAAACTACACACATACATTTATTTCGTAATAAATGCTAAATACAAAGTGTGCCAGGCGCAAATCTTTTAATCATACATTTATTTCGTAATAAATGCTAAATACAAAGGAAACTTAATGAACTTTGGATAGTATATGTTGGAAACCCAACAATTTTAATATCAAAGTGTCACGTTATACAAATATTTTCGAGTTGAAATTATTACGAAATTTTTGTCTCAAAACTATACAGTTACGTTGCTTGAAGCGTAACAATTTTAATAACAAACGTCACGATGTTCAAATATTTTTGGTTTGAAATCATGTTTTTGATCTTCAAAATAAACATCCCGTTATCTCAAAAAATAAATAAAGCTTTAGTATAAAAGAACAGATTTCTAGAGACAAAACACAGTTGGAAAGCAAGAGAAATTGAATATCGTACTGCGGTGGCTAACAACGCGATATACAATTCTACGTTAAAGGTAATTATTAATCTTAACAATATAACAACACCAGCAAAGATTGTGCTTTATTTCCTATACGTATACAGCATACAACAGACCAATGCTAACACAACGATCACACAAAAATTCTTTCAGAAATATAACAGAAGGTCCAAATTAAGCTCTCGTAGGCACAACCATTTAAGGTAATTCTTAATATTCACAACTCAGTCTTCTGTTACTAATATTGCCAGACGTGCAAAAATCATCTGCACCATTTGTGAACACTTCGACATATTTACGAAACTCATTAGTCTCGTTATCAATAACAACGTTCTCTTCAGCAGCATTAGCGCGGTCGCTACAATTGAGGGCATTGCTGTCCGGCTCACGATTTTCAACATTCACATTAATTATCTCCCCGCTGCTAGCAATAACACTATGGTCGCCAGTCTCATTGTTCGAGGTTGTACTTATACCACCGCCTGCGTTTGAAAAGACATTCTGGTGTATTCTAGTATCATCCCTGCGAAGCCCACGCAATATATTTCTTATCCTGTCGCTGATACGTGGAATCCTGAAGATAAGGAATAGATTTAAGTTAGTTACTAGAGAATCGAAATAGCCACTGCAATTCCATTATTTAATTATTGCTAAATTGTGTACCGTAAGTTGTGCTTCAACATGAAATACAACAGCAAAAAACGCGTTATTTCCATCTGCGTTGGGTCCAATGTGCGAAATTATTTGAAAAATGACTGACCCAGGTAACTGTAATCGTAACTTTTCTCTTTCTGCTCAAAGGTTTTAGAAGAATTATAAAAAATACAAGAATGGACATCCACCTTAAATAGCAAGTTACCCTTTCAAACCTTAAAGTTTTCAAAAAGTAACTGGTTTTTATCGGAAAAACTCTTAACATAGTTAATAAATTACACCGCTTTTTAATGAAACAATTTTTGAGCAACATGAGGGTGTTTTCTAGCAGAAGCATTTTTAAAAATTAGTTTTCACTTGTATAGTTTGGAGGAGACGGTAAGCTATACATATTTCTAGATAGATACATTAGCAAGCTAGGCGCACTTTCAGTCCGATTGATACATAGACTATACAGTATCACGGACAAAAATAAAATTATGTGGTGAAGTGAGGTTGGTCGTATGAATCTAACAGCACGGTTTGGATCAGGGCGAGAGTGTTGTCGTTTCTTTGCACCATGTGCACTCGAGGACCCCTGTGAAGCCACATACTAAGGACTCGACAGGAACACATCACAGGAGGCAAACCTGTGATGCTTCCGGCAACCTCAGGCAATGGTAGACATGCCAACTTCACCACATCTGTAGCTCTGTTCATCTTTTTACATCTACTTAAAGCATTTGCCAGGTGAACTGGACTATGGATACTCAGTCACGCCTCGCTGAGATGTCTCCCGTCTTCAATTGAAATGTTCAAATTTAATGACCATAAATCGAATTATGTTGCCCTGTAACGAATATTTACCGAAGCTACAGCCAGAGTCACGGGGCGGCCAGATGGCGCTATCCGCTGGGGGCCGAGGTAATAGTTCCGATCAGGATAACAACATAATGGGTTTTATGGTCTGCAAATTTCAACAGTTTCAGTTCTAGACGTAAAATAGGGTAGGATGCTAGGTTATGTAGGTAACGCTCAAGCTAATACAAAAGACGGCAAATTTTAAAAAAACATTTCATAAATAGCAATACTTTTGATTTTCCAATTTCACTCATAACTCCCTCAATAATATTCAAAATTGAAAAAATTCTATCAAACATATAGGTAATTCGGTGAGACAAAGCTATATTCGCAGGAATTTTTGACCTAAAACTTGTCAATCAAAAGTTGAATTTTGGGTGCAACGAGTTTGACTGAAAATTTTCGTCTTTTATAATTTAAACTATTGAGCACAGTAGCTAAATATAGCTATGCATTGAAATTTAGGATTTTTTAAATTTCGCTCATAACTCCCTCAATATTACTCAAAATCGAAAAATTCTATCAGACATATAGGTAATTCGGTGAGACAAAGCTAGATCCGCAGGAATTTTTGAGCTAAAATTTTCCAATCAAAAGTTAAGTTTTTTGCTGTTACTGACAATTTTAAATTTAAAATTTGCCGGTGTTGCTATATTTGCATTGTAGAGGTTTAGGATTTTTTCAATTTCGCTCATAACTCCGTCGGTATTACTCAAAATTGAAAAATTCTATCAGACATATAGGTAATTCGGTGAGACAAAGCTATATTCGCAGGAATTTTTGACCTAAAACTTGTCAATCAAAAGTTGAATTTTGGGTGCAACGAGTTTGACTGAAAATTTTCGTCTTTTATAATTTAAACTATTGAGCACAGTAGCTAAATATAGCAATGCATTGAAATTTAGGATTTTTTAAATTTCGCTCATAACTCCCTCAAACAGACAAAGCGACCCTATAACACAAAAACAAAAAATCAACCAACCAAAGAAAAAAAAGAACACAAAAACAAAACCCAAGGATTATTGAGCTAAAATTTTCCAATCAAAAGTTAAGTTTTTTGTTGTTACTGACAATTTTAAATTTAAAAATATGCCTGTGTTGCTATATTTTCGCATTTTAGAGATTTAGTTATGCTTAAATTTCACTCATAACTCAGTCAATAATATTCAAAATTGAAAAATTCTATCGATATTGGGGGAAAGCTATATCCTCAGGAATTTTTGACCTAAAACTTGTCAATCAAAAGTTGAATTTTGGGTGCAACGAGTTTGACTGAAAATTTTCGTCTTTTATAATTAAACTATTGAGCACAATAGCTAAATATAGCTATGCATTGAAATTTAGGATTTTTTAAATTTCACTCATAACTCCGTCAATAATATTCAAAATTGAAAAATTCTATCAGACATATAGGTAATTCGGTGAGACAAAGCTAGATCCGCAGGAATTTTTGAGCTAAAATTTTCCAATCAAAAGTTAAGTTTTTTGCTGTTACTGACAATTTTAAATTTAAAATTTGTATCAAAATTTGCCGGTGTTGCTATATTTGCATTGTAGAGGTTTAGGATTTTTTCAATTTCGCTCATAACTCCGTCGGTATTACTCAAAATTGAAAAATTCTATCAGACATATAGGTAATTCGGTGAGACAAAGCTAAATCCGCAGGAATTTTTGAGCTAAAATTTGTCACTCAAAAGTTGAATTTTTTTGGTTGCAACAAGGATATCTGAAAATTTTTATTACTCAAAAATTAACATTTTCGTTAAAAATTCCTCAGCGTTTACATGCATTGAGATTTTCTAATAACTTGCTCAATATTTTAGCTTAGATAATTTTAGCATTTTAGCTCAAGATATATAGATAATTCACGACAGAAAGCTTGATACGCAGGCATTTTTTTGTAATATGATCAGCTGATCATATGTTGAATTTTTAATTGGACAACAAGTTTAACACAAAATATCAAGTGCCCCCAAATATAAACTTTCGATCAAAAAACACCAAAACCACTTTAAAAATACAATAGCTAGTTGAGATATCTAACCGTTCATAGAGATCACTATCATTCAAAACTGGACGTTGAGCGCTTGCGGACGAAAAGCCGCTGAACGGTGATGAACTGAAATTTAATAAATTTACTACTAAGTTACAGTTAGGAGCAGTATTAGAAAAATATATTTTATATGCTAAGCTAAACAGTAAGGAAAATGTCCTAGCAAGCAATGCGTAATCTATTCTAAGTAGATGTGCGAGCGACTGACCTAACTTCATTTGGCTCTGTTGTCTCTTGATACACTGGATCTGATGACGAAAAGGCTGACCATTCGTGGTTTGTCATAAAAACCGGAGCCTCATACACATGAGATGTCTCGCTTGCAATTGTTTCGTATGTATTTTCTCTTCTAGAGCTCAATATCGACATTTCAAACGTTCGATTAATACAACAATCTAAATCTTGCCTGCTTGGTGGTAGAGTGTTAAACGAATTATTGTTCGGATGATTTCGCCGTCTTTTTTGAATTGCATACCTTAAATTAATGATGATATCGTTTACAGCCGTTAGCGGTGAGACGTATGAAATTTTGGAACTTATCACTGCAAAAGGCCATACATCTTCTGTTTATAAATCTCAACGCAAAAGTGACGACAAATTATTCGTTGTGAAGTGTCAAGATTTATGTGATTCCAACACTGCTACCGAAGAATTAACGATACTACTCGAACTACCTCACGTAAGGATTTGAATCATACAACAATAAAACAAACCTTATCGTTTGTCTCAAACGAAGGTAATATGAGTTAGAAGCAAAGTAAGCACCCAACAAATTTTAGCCATTAGCTCCACCTAGCTAACTTTAAAAAGGTACCGATATTACACAATTAGATGAGTGGGTCGACAAAATATCCCTAAAATCTAATGTCAAAGCATTGATTAACCAAGTGTTTGCCAAAGTTTTGTTCCTGTGCTCTAGTATTTAAGTTCAGGTTTAACAATTATTAAAACAGGCGTCCACAATTGACACAAACAAAAATTTAGCAAGCATAGGTACAATTACTCA
>JASANE010017298.1:0-10776 GCA_030248225.1 Trileptium ribeirensis
GTTCTTCGTTCAGTTACGTATTGCTCTATTATATATTAGTCTGAAAGAAAATTTAGGTATATATGCTATAAATTTATGAACCGAATGTTATTTATGATTCTTCTCCACCCATGTGATAAATACAGTATTCTACACGAGCTTCTGATTTGCGTTGAACAGACTGTACTTAACGTCTTCTCAAAACCAGTGCATGCGCTTAAGTTTTCGCCATTTACTGGGACAGCCTGGAAAGAAAGGTTATGTAACATACTTATGTTTCATAGGCAGCTAATGTACAATTTTTCTTTGATAGTAAAGTTCTGTTTTGCGTGGATTCTTATTTGCTTGGTATTTCTAAGCGTTAGTAAAAGTTACGAAATTCTAATAATGTGATGGAGATGCAATTACACTGGGCTCTCCAACTTGGGGGAGGGGCTTCTGGCATTTTCAAGTGGTCCGTGCAAAAACGATGAGCCCCGGCTCGTACTCCCTGGTAAAATTTTGGGCTATGGACGGTTCAACACCTCTTGGCAAAATTTTTTTATTTCTATTCGGTAGAAACACTCCCAAAACCACATAAAATTTGTCAAATTGTCAAAATTTGCTTCAACATCGCTTTTTCCCTCCATCAAAAGCGTTTTGGAAGTGTTTCCGACATTATTTTTATCCGTTTTTCTTTTGGCAATTTTGGACGCCCCTGGTTCTGAACCAGGGGCCCTCACCAGGTCATACCTCCTAATTAAATTTTTAGCGATTGGAGATGCCATTATTGAGCGGAGCTCGGCGAAGCCGAGCGATTTGTTTTTATTTTCTGTCTGGGAGTAAAAAGGTCGATGTCCGTCCGTTCGTTCGGTCCGACGGATCTCAAGAACCACTGAAAGGATTTTAAAAAACTTTTTTTGTTTGAAAGCCTATCATGTCAGAGTGTGCACCTGATATTTGGGATTAAAAATGTTGAGTGGTTAATTATTAATTAGCTAATTAGTTAATTTTATGCAGCTAAAATAGAGAAATTTGCAATATTTGTGTTATTTATTGAAATAGAGTCGTTTCGATCAAACCATTATAGGTTTTTTGGGGTAGAAGAATTCAAATATAATATTTTTACCAATGATAAAGCCCTATGCCCTATGCAATGTAGTTACAAGAACGTAAAATCGAGTACATTCGTAATGCCACAGCCCAAGCTCCGCTCACAAATGTAGTTCCACTACCGACTAGTATGTTTGATAAAATGTCGAAATTCGCTGAAATTGTATATATAGTCGAAATCCTGACCATTCCCGATTATGTTTATGTATTGTACTGCGCTTGTGTTGCAGTGTTCATAAAAGCATAGATAATCACGTCGCTGTTAGCTGCAGGGCCCAAAATTTTACCTGTGGCCCCAGTTCCAACCGGGGAAACTGGAAAATTCCTGAGTGGAATTTGCCCCGGTTACCTAGGGGGTGTTATGATTGCATTTGTGGTGTTTTTCATGCATTTACAACATGTATATAGGTTTTATTGTAAAAATGCGTATTTCTGAAGGCCACACTTTTTTTACATAAGATTTTGTCTTGAATAGAGTCTAACTATAAGTATTAGTATTGATTTTTGTTATAACCGTTTTTGTTAGGGCGATTGTTCTTGGTGGCGCCAAAAAATCTCTGGGACGATATACCTGGAGGGGAAATCCTGAGGGCTCTTTCCTGTCCACGAATTATACAATTAATACAATGACATAATATAACTCACAATGTCTGCTCGGCGATAAGAAATGTAATTGGGTTTTGTCAGCGTTAGTTCGATGGAACACAGGGCCTTCTGAAGACGGATGACAATGTCATTCGAGTGGCAAAGGATGGCCGAATGTGACGTTGGACGGGACGACTGAGCCGCAAAACTAGAATTGAGTCGATGATATCTGAAGATATACCCGTCGTGACACACGAAGTTATAAGCGTTTGATGGCATAGTAAAAATTTACGATTGACTTATAAGTCTTCTAGCAAGCAACCATGGCAGTAATAATTTCTACAATTTTAGATAGTTTGTTAGATTGATGTTCAGCCATATCATTACTATTACGTCGATATTAGCTGTTAACAAATAAAGCATTAGTTTAGTGCATTAGATTGTCTTGTTTACACATGTTGATTTTACGATTTAGAAACTGAATCTGAATTAAGAAATGTTCTGATGAAAACAAGACACGTAGCCATAGCAAACCATAACGATCAGCAGCTGAGTACTAGTTACGTTTCACCGATATTATTATAACAAAGTGTTCGCTAATTTAGGGACACATCCCCGTCCCCCCTCTTACCATTTCGCGACCCACATCTCGAGATAGAGGCTTCGCACCGAAAAACGTAGACCACCTTCCGAAAACAGCTGATCAATACCGAAGACGTTTTTGTGAAGCGGCTCTAGGGCATGTGGACCTATTTTTTTGTTTTCTGATAAGTTATTGGCGGGATACCAGCTTCAAACTATCCTTATATAGGTTTTCTACCTCGCCAAATACTTGATGTTGAAGACCTATGGTTGCTGTATAATGCACCATGCACATCTGGCGTGTTTTATGGTCTGTGAACTTATTCTCATAGAGGACCTTTTTTGCTTTTGAGGCATGTTATTGCGGACTGCGAGCGGCAAAACATTTTTATATTAGGGTCGGCGGGCTGTTATTGCTGTATGGCATCCTTCCAGGGTTATGGCTGGTTTCACGGCTGGCTGACCTATTCAGAAAACGTCAATTTTTGGATTTTAGCATGATTTGGCATTTATGGTCTGACCGTATTCACACAACACATTTTAAATAGCACACAAACACCATTAACGCTAATATTTGGTACTAGTTCAAACGGAACGAGTGGAGTTTCCACTGAGGGCGCTAGGGAAAAAATTTGTGAAAATTTTTTGAGTGTTTCTGCCACGCATAACTCATATGGTTTTCAATTAAAATTTTTTTATTTGATAGCAAAAGTGATCAGCATATGCCCTTTAGGTGAACGCGAACAGGGCCTACCCTAAAATAAAAAAACAGATTTTTAAGGGGCCTTTGCCAAATTTGGCCATATATGGTTGTATCAGTCTTTCGCAGCCCATATCTCGCGGCAGGAGCTTCGTATCGCAAAACGGAGGCCATACAGAATCAGCTCATCGATATCTATAAATTTGCTGACTACGAATTTTTTGTGGGACTACTCTCTGGACCGCTGTAGTGCCCGAATATGGCACGTCGACCTGTTGTCAGAAAGCGATTCTTAAAATTTCGGCATGTTGTTGCATGTTTTACCCTACAACGAGTGTCTATTAGCTCATCAAGCATGCTGAATATGATGGTTGTGCTTTGACTATATTATATCTTTTCACGGGGTTTCAACGGTTTACGGTCGACGAACCCGATTTCCAAAATGTGTGAGTTTCCATTTGTTTGGTTATTTATTGCTTACAGTTCATCGAGAATGGTATATGTATAAGTTTTTCATTACGCTGAATACGATATTTTGGTTATCTAGAGTCCAGCACGAATTTTCAAAACTCTTCAGTTGATTTAGGTCAATGAACTCGATTGCCAGAATATAGTCTGTCTTCAGTAGTTTTGTTGCGTATATATTGTGTACAAGGCATCAATGATGGTTTATATATCGGTTTTTACGCATGTTACTTGCTGAATACGATGGTTCGGACATCTAGAGACTAGCACGGATACTTCGTGAGATTTGGTTTTAATGGGTTTAGGGCCGACGACGTTTTAGGGTTTTCAATGGGTTCAGGGTTACAGAGGTTTTACTGTAGCATATACACAAATCCTGTTATAACTGATTACTCAAAATTATTACCACTTGATGACACCACGCTCACACCGTTTCACCCTCGATTGCGAGTTGCTAGTAATGATTGCAGATATTGGATATCATTTCGGATTCAATAATTCTTTAAGGTTTTTTATACGCACACATAATGTTTGCGCATTTTAGAAACTATGAAATCAAATTCGTTCAACTGCTAGACGAAATTACGAACGGGTCAAAAATCGACATTAATCAGACTGGAACGGAACTGTACTATGAGCCTGGATTTTTACAGGTAATATTATTATTTTATATCTCCCTGATTGTCAGCGTTACGCAGTATCGAAGTCAAAATTTAACTAATTTAACGTAAATTTAAATGTTGCGTTTCATGTAATGTTCACAACAAATTTACTCATTTTTCTGACTAGTGTAAGTTGTTTGGGGATCGTATATTTGTAACTATGTTCACTGGGGTGTTTTGGTTTAGGTCTCGGATGAATGATTTGTCGCATAAACTTACATAAAAATTTTGGTTGCTGCTTACTCGTTAATATTTTCAATCGTAACAAGTTGTTTTTGTTTCGATATTTGAATGATGTAGAATAGCATTCATAAATAATACGTAAACGAAAATGGATGCTTCTAAGAATTTTAATTTTTTTATTATTTTTGAGTGAAATTGCTTAAGCTGAACAAATTCTCGTTGGTTACAACAATATTGCACAAGTTGTTTTTGAAGGAAATCTATGAATTATTGTCAGTAATATTTATATGGTTGATTTACGTTTATCGAGCCACAATACTGGGAAGTATAATTGTGTAGCTGGCTAGAAAAATAAGCGTTGATCATATCAGTGTTAAACATTGCAATTGAGTTTGTTTTCCCGCCCCGATCCGATCAGTTATTTTGAACTCCATCAGACCAGGCTTTAGTTAACTTTATAAAGGTGACGTTGTTCGAAAGCAATAAACGGAAACCTATATGTATTAAAAAGTTCTAGTATGTAACATTCAAACGCAAAATTTATGATATCACAATTCGAAGAATATCCGCCAATTTGTGCTTCGACGAAAAGCAGGGAGTAACCGGAATTCCGGTTCCGGCGAAAATTGTGTTCCGGTTGCGGTTCTATCAAAAGGCAAAAACCATACCGGAACCCTAATTCCTGTTTAAGAATTTTGTTTGAAATTTTCCACATTTTTGCTTCTTCTGCGGTTCAAACATATGTAATATATACACAATGTGATGTTCCAATGCAACCGGACAAAAGATTAACTCAGCAAATTGCAGTCTGAAACGTAGGTAGAACACATCATTTCTGTAGGAATTTTGCATTTTAACGATGCAGGAGTTTGTTAACAAAATAAATGTAGCAGCTATTTCACACATTCAGAAGTCTGCGGGGTATGTTAGAATTCAATCGATTCACCTCTGCAACGGATTATGGATTATTTAAAGGTTGGCTGTACTTATCTGTAAGCTTGGCTAACATAAATTGTGTCAAGCCCTCGGTAAATCGCTTGTAAACTTTGTAAATCAGTCTACATTGAAGCAAAGTAGTATATCAGCAACGCAGCCAGAAACTGCGATCTTGGTAATTTATTGAAACTGTGCGAGCGAAGTCATAATTTGTCTCATTTATAGCAATCTGAAAATCATCACCATCTACCTGACGGGCACTGGTTGCCCAACGCTAGATTAAACAATGTCTGACCACTGATGAGAAAATTACATATCTGGGCTCCCCGAATTGGGGGGTGGGGGGCCCTGGCATTTTTCGGTGCCCCCTCCTCTGGTTCAGAACAGGTGCCCCCGGTTCGTGCCCCCTGGAAAAATTTTGGGCTACCCCGGTGCATCGCCAAATTTTTTTCCTTTCAATCGGTCCAAGGTACAAAAAATTGATCAAAATTTGTACTAAAGTTCCGTTTTGAAGCCAAAAATTTCTCAAATTTTATCAAAATTTACTACAAAATCGCTTTTCTCTCCATCAAAAGCATTTTGGCAGTGTTTCTGACACGATTTTTAACCGTTTTTCTATTGGCAACATGCCCCCTGGCAAAATCGGGCGCCTCCCCGGTTCGGAACCAGGGGGGGCTGGTTCATGCCTCCTGGCAAAATTTTCAGCGAATGTAGAGCCCTGTATATACCTTCCTTTATTGTCTTTTAAAACCATGTATAGAATAACGTGCAATAAATGTAAAGAGAGGCAATTGGAGAATGAGAAAAGGTGTTTAGACTACGCTCCATGCAAGCATGTTTAGTTACAACAAGAGACATCTGTTTGACGCAATTGGTGCAAGGCTGTATGGTGGAAGGCGTTTTTTCCCAGGAAGTCCAAAACCCACACATTGATCGATAAATAAACATTACTAGCTTCCTTAGTCTCTTCAAAGTTCCAGAGAGGCAATAACATCGCAATACATTAAGTTTAATGTAAAAATTATTTTTAATGTATTTTAAATCCCCTGTACCTTCATTTCTTCCTTCATCTGTTTTACTATATATATAAGTTTCGAAGACCAGGTTCCGGTTGCTGGTTCCTGTTCCGGTTATTACCTGACGACAAGCTAATAGCTCTCAATTTCAAATTTCACGGCTTCAACATAATTGAGCCGAAGCCACTCACGTGGACTATGTTAAGGTCTGGGGGATTTATATTCTGCACGTGACGGTATTTCTCACCAAACTATGTAACTGAAGTACAACACCTTTTCTGGTACCGTATTTCTACGCTGCATTTATGCTGAATACGTTAGTTCTGCCTGCGGGTTGTGGTGCTTTACACCAGATTCTAAAAGAGGATTCTTATTAAGTATACTGAGTCGCGGCTATAAAATGATTCAGTCTCGGGTCACCTCCTCCGTTAACGGCAGTGTTACTGAAAGCACAGCCGATGCTACTAGGTTGTTACGGCTGATTCATTACTTTTGCGCAAATATCTTTGCCGTGATTGCAAGCATGGCGGACATGAATGCATCCTTGTCCTGTGCGACATGTAAATTCCAGTTGACCGCATGCGGTGGGCAACTGCCTCTGGACTCAAGCAAACCAACACCCGGAAAAAGTAACCACGTCTTCAAAAAATTAACTCAGTGGCGTTCCTAGTCCTAACGGTGACCTTAAATTATAGGATGATGGTACCTTAAATTACAGGCGATATAGGGAAACGTAAAATTTTGCGGTTCTCCCGAAGCGCAAAATTTGAGAAGCCGGAAAGCTTTGTAATGAGATAATTGGAACATTTAGGGAAACTGGACGTTTCTCAACGTATCATAAATTTCCAACTTCCAAAATTTTGGTGAAATCGTGAATTTCCCATGCGCGTTTATTTTGATCGGCACATATTTGTAAAATAAGTTCGTCCAGCAAAATGAAGTTCCTGGAACTGTCAAGGCGCCTAGTATTCAAGGAATGGCAATCCTGGGAAATGATTGTTAGTAAAAGGCAAGCATAACACGTTCAACCATATTTTGAAAGCGAAGAAAGGGCTGCATGCGGTACATGTAAAATAAACACGTGGGTTATTTGGATAGCGAGTGTTCGTTTTTGTTCGGTATACACAAGTATGTATAGTATTCGTACGTTCATAATACGTTCATAATTATGACAAAGGAACAACAATGCTGTGCGTACTGGTACTCCCGCCAAATTGACTCTTTTAATGCGAAAAAATCTAAACATAAATATATTGTGATAGTTAACACATAATGTATGCAGAGTGGATTTCAACGCCAGGTTGAATTCAACAGGAGCCCAAATATATCAATATGTAGTCGTAAATATAATTCGATAGATATCCAACATCACAGCATATCCAACACAGGTAAAGTCTAGAAAGCCCACGTTTTTTGCGTGTTAATGCGTGATAATGCATCAGTGTAACCTCAGTGCCCACATTATGCACCTCTCTTACGTTGAATGTAATAGTAGCAAAACTTCACTGGCATTACGAGCAACCGAAATTATCAATAAAACTAACATGATATTGTTAATTCTGACCAACTAACTTTAAATTCACTTGACCCGGTCCCACCCTCTGTCATCGTTGCTTTGTCGCTCGTATGGCTAGAGTGAATGGCCCGGAGTACTGTACACCTGAGCCCAACCCGCCTGCTATCTTTAGCTGACATATCCTGGTTTATAATTGAATCATAACCAAAACAACGACGGAATGATTGACTGAGATTTCCATCGATTTCGATTGAACAAAATGTTAATGGATTTCGATTTTGGCGCAATTAAATATATGTAAAATTTCGATTATTTTCGATCAAGCTCAACTGATTGCGATTGTGATTTCGATTGTTTTCCATTTCACTTATTTTTGACCGGGAGTGTGCTTGTAATTTTTTCATTTTGTGCTACAATCTCGGCAGCTATTACTTTAAAGTAACCATGTTTTGCCCGGTTAAGATTTTGTCGAAGTTATCAATATGAGATCAAGGTAATGTTCAATTTTTGCGATTTGGTTTTATTTCTAACAGATACAACAACGCAATGCAATAACGGCTACAAAATTTGTAGACGGATATAGTTAAAATTTGAGACCGTTTCTTATTTATATATAATGCCAAATACAAACGATTCCGTTTTGAATACTTATTGGAGTAGAATGGATTCCACGCGAATTTAAGCTAAACTAGTGGGAGACAGCTGCAATTAAGTAGTAACTCTCAAAGCCAGGGAAACGCAGCAAGTGTGGCTAGTCTGCACTTATTGGCCATTTTGTCCTTCCAATTTCAAGTCCCTAAGCCCGGTTAAACTCCCGTGATAGCAATCATGCATCAGCAATACTTCGTCGGAAATGCTACAGTCATACTAGTTATATATCAAAGCCGAAGAACTCTTCATTTCTTCTTCCAATCACTAAAAAGACAAAAAACTTGTAATTTATAAATCACAAATTTTAAAGATTGATTAAGAGTGCTTATTTGATGCATTCCACGCAAATACAATTTCTTTCGTCGCGTTTAGCAACTCCGAAAACCTAAAGACACGTTCGAATCGTCTATATTTGAAAAAGTGGCAAAATTCGCCTATTTTTGGTGCCAAATTTACCGAATTTTGCCATTGCGGCGTCCCGCAGGAGTAATAACACAACGTGTTAAAATAACGAAACCAACTTGTTTAACAGGTTACATAACCCTATAATTCCATAGTTAACCCCCAACAAGCAAAAAACTTGCTTTGCAAAAATTTGAAATTTCACTTTTTGGGGGTATTTTTAATTTCGGAAATGGTAGCTCTTTCAAAATGCATGGAAGCAATATTGTAGATCTCAATGAGAGGATTCTGCCTGTGGTCTCCGCTTATCGCTGCAACACCTTCAATTCGAAATATAGGTCGTGAAAGATGGGTACCCTGAAGACCAAATTTAAAAAAATGTGACCCTTGACTCTTTGGGGCCATTTTGATTCGGAAGACGTAGGCCGCAAGTTTAGCGTCTACTGAAAGGGCACAAATAGACTGCATTTGTGATAAAATTTGTTATCCATCCATCTGTTGATAGGTTATGATCTCCACAGACGGACAAGGATATTTTTTTACGATTTTTGCCGCTACCAAATTATTGGTGGAAACTCTACTAGCTTCGCCTGCTCCGTTTCATTGACCTTGCAAAATTTATTTGAAATATCAGATATTGTTTTAGAATCAGATATGTTTGTTTCTTAACTACTTCATTGAAGCTAGGTAGGTCTAAAACTTCTTGTCCCTTTGTGGCCGCTGAATTAGGCTTGCGTTGCGTATAAGTAATTCGGGTGTGATGGACTGCCTTTTTGTTATGGTTCATAAACGATGTCTCTATGGCAAAACTCCGGTTCTCGGTTCATTCTTTAATCCTGCAAAATTTTGTGCAATATTGCGCTCCATTTTACTTGATGAGGAATACCGAAACTACCTCAAGTGCCCGACCTGAAATATTGGTTTCCTTCAAATCAAATCAGGACCGGACTCAATACGACTAATCTCTCAGCAAGCGGTTGAGCTTAACTATATGACTCGATTTATGCGTGAAGCTCAGTGCTGATGTCTTAAATCGAAACGATCTAAAATTGTGTTTATCTTCGTGGGTTCAGCTTACAGTGTTTAGGCGTAATACATAGAAGTTTCTAATGTCTCGTTTAGGGTGGCTCAGTTTCGTTCGAATGTGGTACAGAACGGTGTATTAGCTACTTTGCCGAAGCCCTTATTCATTTCGCACCGTTTGTTAAACAATCGCTTGATGTAACTCTTCGTGCCGGTACTACTAATAGTCCCTACGGAGATGTATCGACGGACGCCTTGATAGCTGCATGGATACCTGTTCTAAAACGGTTTCTGACGAATGATCCAAATGTCGAGATTAAAATAATACGTCGTGGTTTGAAACCGGACGGAGGCGGTGAAATCGTTTTAAGGGTTCCCAATATTTCTAGAAATTTATGCGCTGTTCAGTTGGACACTATATGCCAAGGTCGGATTTCAAAAATTCGCGGCACGGCCTATATTTGCAAAGTTTCGCCGCTGTTGGCAAACCGTATGATTGAGGCTGCAAAATCGGTGATTAAAATGGTGACTTCACTGGGGGACGTATTTGTTTACGTTGATCAGAGAAAAGGTGTTGCCTCAGGTTTAAGCCCTGGATTTGGAATTTCCCTTATGGCGTATTCTAATGCTTCTAGCTCCGAGAACTCGGGGGTTGTTTATACTGGGTTTGCGGCGTCTAACCCATGTGGAGAAGAACCTAAGGTGCCGGAAGACGTTGGAAGGGAAGCAGCTTACGCCTTGTTGGATGAAATTTACCGCGGTGGTTGCGTCGATTCCAGCGCTCAATCACTTGCGCTCACCTTTATGGCATTGGGTGCTAAAGACGTGTCTACCATAGTTTTAGGACCACTGTCAAGTTACACTGTTGAAACTTTGCGCACGATCCGAGATTTCGTCGGAGTGACGTTTAAAATTGAAACAATTACACAATCCTTCGATTCAGATGAAAGAAAAGATTTGATGTTTGGCGCAGAAAAGCTTAAG
>JASANE010017301.1:0-10753 GCA_030248225.1 Trileptium ribeirensis
TGGCGGTGTTTTATCAAAAACGTTGCACGTGTTTCGTTTTATATTCATTCATTCGATTTAAATTATATTATAAATGGCATACTGGGCTCTCCAAATTGGGGGGCCTGGCATTTTTCGGTTCCCCCTGGTTCAAAATGGTGCCCTCGGTTGGTGCCCCCTGGCAAAATTTTGGGCTCCCCCGGTTTGTTGCCGATAGGCAAATTTTTTTGTTTCCAATGGGTCCAAAGTATGTAAAATTTGATCAAAATTTGTACTAAAATTCCGTTCTGAAGCCAAATATTTCGCAAAATTTGTTAAATTGGAAACTAATTGCGTTTTGGTAGTGTTTCAGACACGATTTTTAACCGTTTTTCTCTTGGCAAACTGTCCCCTGGCAGAATCGGGCGCCCCCCGGTTCGGAACCAGGGGACCCCCTGGTTCATGCACCCTGGCAAAATTTTCAGCGAATGGAGAGCCCAGGCATAGAAAGGTGTATAAATGGTAATAATATATATTTGGGACTCATTTTGTTGTCTAAAATTCCACGGACATTGGGTAAAACAACAATTTTGGTCCTATATACTCCCGACCGTGACCACTACTAACTAACTAACGTATATAATTAGTTTTGACGATGTAGTATAATTGCCCCCCCCCCCCCGAAAGAAAGGTCAGACGTAGAGTGCAACGATTGTTTAGTCGTACAAATATTGATTTTAATTCGATTAGGCGGCCGCGTGGCGTTATCGAGCGAGCAACAAAACTACCAACCAGCGAACATTTTTGACATTAATTTTTGATTACTTCTATCAAAATCTTACAAAATGTGTTTTCAAATCAACCATCACGAATCGCTCCAGTAGCTTCCATATTTAGTTGTGTTATCCCGGAATTAATTCGTGTATCTATACCACTATCTATACCAATACGCGATCCATTTCGACCTAACCTGCATATTTTTTTTTTTTTGGGGGGGGAGGGTGATCCACTTCTTTTTTTGGGAGAGCGGATTATCCCACTCACTTTTGGGGGGGTCATGGTATCAAGGACAAAAGTTTTTCAGAGCCACCAGTTTTGGAGTGGGTTCGATATATCGGCCACAAATCTGGGTATCGAGAAAAATTTTTTCCAACTACCCCGCCTCTAAAACTGGAAGGGCCTGAAATAATTTTTGTCCATAATACCATGACCTACCTGGACCCAATAGTGACTGAGTACCCCGCCCCAAAACCGGGAGCTGAGGGGTAAGGTTGAAATGAATCACGTCATACTCGATTCTTTTTATGGTGTTTGGAAGAGTGTCATACTCTTCTCAAGAAATCATCATGAACTCTTGGTATCAGCAATAGCAGGTCGGTAGAAAATTTTAGCTTGGGGGTCATCCACGGGTTGTTTGGTCGACTCAGCAGATGATCTCACGGTTACGATTTATGTATATATCTATCTACTTATATATATACAGAACCCATAGCTATGGGGGGCAGTGGGAGCACTAGCCCCGTCTACGGCTGCGATGGACAAGAACTGTCACATTTATTTTATTATTCATATATATCCAATTTGGA
Source organism: Trileptium ribeirensis (assembly GCA_030248225.1). NCBI lineage: Eukaryota > Metazoa > Nematoda > Enoplea > Enoplida > Thoracostomopsidae > Trileptium > Trileptium ribeirensis. The sequence continues at coordinate 1,545 of JASANE010017301.1, forward strand.
CACCCTTCCCCGCGCTTGTCTAGTCACAGCCAGCTTATTTGTTTGCTTTGGCTGCAGGTGTTAAAAATGGGCTTTATTTAATGATATTTGAAAAATGACGCAGAGTATCCTAATAAATTTTTGAATTAATACTTTGTGGGCGCTTGTAATATACGGTTGTTTTTATTGCATATGTAGCTGTGCGTAACTACTATTAGCTAAAGCGTTTGTTTTTGCTTTTTCGATGCGCGTAAGTCATAGGTATCAATGGCGGGTTACCTCTCTAAAGGTCGGAAGTCCTAAGCCATCATTTCACGCACGATCGCTCCGCAGCGCCCCGCCCCCGGGCAAAATTGTATGAAAAATTGGGGTACTGCAAAAATGTGGTCGGAGGTGGAGATCTACCCCCTGAGGACCTCACCCCGTAGACAGTCTACCACCCTAATCCGGCGGGCCGTCAACACCTATTACATAAGTATAGTCCAATTTTGGCCGTAGTTGGGGAATCCGCCGATCGAGGCGCCTCTGTATCGTAGATCCCGACTAACACCTAGCTAGGTACTTGTCACATATATTATTTATACATATTCATATTTTTAAGGATAGGCATTGGATCTTACGATCCCTCTTCTTATCTCAATCAAATCATATATACTTATGTATTCTGTTTGTAGTGTGTTGTTGTGATTGTGTATTGGTAACGTAGTAACGAGCGTTATCTTAAGTCCTGAGTGCTACCTCTGAGTCTAACTAAATCAACTTTCCACACTACCGATTGAGATTACATTGGACTTTCAGTACATTTGTTTGCCTTTCCTTCTTCAAGTATACACGCCGTAATTAACGCCTAAAAGCTGGCATCGTTACATATATACTAAAACAGTCGTTAACCGCTAGAAGATATGATTTAAAAACGAATGGGAGTTTGTTTGGACTGCAGGCTCGCACCGTTACCTTCGATATAGCCAAACGTAGTTAAAGCATTACGTATGGTGGAAGAGCGGCTGGGTCTTCTGTCTTCGACTATAGAGCAGAAGCGGTCCGGATACAACCGAGGAGTGAATTTCTTGTTGATATCGAAGACAATTTTCTTCGTTTTGGGGCTCCGGTATTATATTTATGCCATGATCTCTTTTCATTTTAAAGTATCCTTCCAACCGTGTTGATGTAACTCTCGGCCTACGTGTACTATAAAGCAGCTCTGAGATCTCGTCAAATGTTTGCCGGTCAATGACACCCTATTCATAACCCAAGTAGCCGTCCGCTAAAATGCTTAATATGGCTATTTTTCGATTGCGATTATATATTGCATATACCTATAGTTGTGCAGAACAACTAGGGGTTTTCACTTACACAAATAGGTTAAAGATTCGCTACGGCACTCTAAGCGGACTCAGAGACAATTGATGACACTTGCCAATATATATTTTCCCTAGACTTTTAAAAAACTGAAAATCATCAGCAGAATGAGCCCGTATTCCGTACGCAGTGAGATTGGCTATAAATGTGAGGAAATGGGTCTAATTGTGCGTTGTCTGAAAGCCTAGGCATAGCCAGCGGCAGTTTTTGGGGAACGGCCTGTTAATTGCTAATTGGTCGTTGTCGTATCATAAAAGTTTCTACTACACCCAACCACGGATTGGAGGACGCCTAGGTCCCCGAAGTTCCATCTTGCCTACGTTCCTGTCTAACAGAACCCGGCCATCCATGTAGATCGAAACCCGTTTATCTGGTATAGGCACGTGACGTTTATTAATAATTGTAATGCGTTGGTACACATACAGAGCCGAAACTTCGAATCCGCTTAATCGGAGTTAATGCCTATTTAGTACCGTGTGAATTTATATTGCATCCGATCCGATCCGACCATGCCCAATTTTATCTTATTTGAATCACACGATTTGATGTGAAAAAGTATAGGATACACCCATCCACGGCATAGGCAAGTACATAATTTGGTCGTGTCAGATCGGATCCAATCATGATCAAAATGTATATAATTTGAGCACAAATCGGATAACGGATCGCACCGGACGTAATGTGAGTGAATGATCAGTCTATACAACGAGGAAGTAAAATCGACATCGAAATATTTATACATACTTTGTGTTTTATATAATGCAGTTTTATTTTTGTTATGTTTTCGTTATATTTATTTGTTTTATAATGCATAATATACGATATATAATGTTTTTTCCATCTCTTAATACGTATTCCAATAAGAATGCACGTCATAATATGAACAAGACATTTCTATGCTGTACGTTCTCTATTGTACATATATTTTCATGTCTTCCAAAAACACTTATATAGTTCGTATTAAACAAGAAAATGGTTTTACTAATTGGAAAATTTGGGGTATTAATTCATTGTGACGACTATCGTTTATTGTGTGTGTGTGAGAAAAAAAGTTGTATTGGTTGCTTATTTTTTTTGTCGCAAAACTGTTGGGATATATTATTGGTGGTAGCATGAAAAAAAAATGCTGAAAATTTGAGCTCAAAATTTAATTCTAATTTGTAACAGGAAACATATATAGCGAGAATCTTGACGCTTGCTTCAATGTTCATATGGTAAAATTCAGCAAAGATGCAAGAAAGATGCTTTCAAATTTTCATCTAAATTTAGATACGAATTTTCAGGTAAAAGTTTGAACGTGTGAACGCACCTTAAAATTAGTGCGACCAAAAGTCCGTGGCAATCGACGCTGTTGACGAGCGGGACGCTCTTCCCAGATTATCGTATCGGAACGTATCGGTCGTTTTCGCCCTTACACCCTCCCATACCAAGTGGGTCATGAACAGTACTACCCCACCTATGTGTTCATGGAACACTACATCCAGACCCCCAATTTCTTGAATCACTTTCATGGACCACCAATTCAGTACCTCACACATATATCACATAGATCACCATATTCAAAGTCACGAGGTTTATGGACCACTAAATTACACCGTACCCATGTTCTTGGACCACTATTTTAGTAGACGCACAGGCAGGCTCATGGGGGTCGAACATTTTTTAATTTTGAAAAAAATTTTAAGCCGATTTTACCGTCGAAATTTGGCACTTTAACCGAGTGGAACCATTAAAAATTTAAAACGAACCGAGCCAAGGCCTACAGCAAAACGGAGCAAACCGATATGGATTTATCGATCCACTGCTCTTATCACCGCCGGTGTAAGAGTTGCTCGTGAGTCGTCCGTGGTTAACTAAATGATCTCAATCATTTATGATCGCTCACCTTCGGACGTGGTTCGAAATTTGGCACTTAAACCGAGTGGAACCATTAAAAATTTAAAACGAACCGAGCCAAGGCCTACAGCAAAACGGAGCAAACCGATATGGATTTATCGATCCACTGCTCTTATCACCGCCGGTGTAAGAGTTGCTCGTGAGTCGTCCGTGGTTAACTAAATGATCTCAATCATTTATGATCGCTCACCTTCGGACGTGGTTCGAAATTTGGCACTTAAACCGAGTGGAACCATTAAAAATTTAAAACGAACCGAGCCAAGGCCACAGCAGAACGGAGCAAACCGATATGGATTTATCGATCCACTGCTCTTATCACCGCCGGTGTAAGAGTTGCTCGTGAGTCGTCCGTGGTTAACTAAATGATCTCAATCATTTATGATCGCTCACCTTCGGACGTGGTTCGAAATTTGGCACTTAAACCGAGTGGAATCATTAAAAATTTAAAACGAACCGAGCCAAGGCCTACAGCAAAACGGAGCAAACCGATATGGATTTATCGATCCACTGGTCTTATTAACCACCGGTGTAAGAGTTTTCTCGTGAGTCGTCCGTGGTGAACTAAATGATCTCAATCATTTATGATCGCTCACCTTCGGACGTGGTTCGAAATTTGGCACTTAAACCGAGTGGAACCATTAAAAATTTAAAACGAACCGAGCCAAGGCCTACAGCAAAACGGAGCAAACCGATATGGATTTATCGATCCACTGCTCTTATCACCGCCGGTGTAAGAGTTGCTCGTGAGTCGTCCGTGGTTAACTAAATGATCTCAATCATTTATGATCGCTCACCTTCGGACGTGGTTCCCAATTTTGGCACTTAAACCGAGTGGAACCATTAAAAATTTAAAACGAACCGAGCCAAGGCCTACAGCAAAACGGAGCAAACCGATATGGATTTATCGATCCACTGCTCTTATCACCGCCGGTGTAAGAGTTGCTCGTGAGTCGTCCGTGGTTAACTAAATGATCTCAATCATTTATGATCGCTCACCTTCGGACGTGGTTCGAAATTTGGCACTTAAACCGAGTGGAACCATTAAAAATTTAAAACGAACCGAGCCAAGGCCTACAGCAAAACGGAGCAAACCGATATGGATTTATCGATCCACTGCTCTTATCACCGCCGGTGTAAGAGTTGCTCGTGAGTCGTCCGTGGTTAACTAAATGATCTCAATCATTTATGATCGCTCACCTTCGGACGTGGTTCGAAATTTGGCACTTAAACCGAGTGGAACCATTAAAAATTTAAAACGAACCGAGCCAAGGCCTACAGCAAAACGGAGCAAACCGATATGGATTTATCGATCCACTGGTCTTATCACCACCGGTGTAAGAGTTGCACGTGAGTCGTCCGTGGTTAACTAAATGATCTCAATCATTTATGATCGCTCACCTTCGGACGTGGTTCGAAATTTGGCACTTAAACCGACTGGAACCATTAAAAATTTAAAACGAACCGAGCCAAGGCCACAGCAAAACGGAGCAAACCGATATGGATTTATCGATCCACTGCTCTTATCACCGCCGGTGTAAGAGTTGCTCGTGAGTCGTCCGTGGTTACTAAATGATCTCAATCATTTATGATTGCTCACCTTCGGACGTGGTTCGAAATTTGGCACTTAAACCGAGTGGAACCATTAAAAATTTAAAACGAACCGAGCCAAGGCCTACAGCAAAACGGAGCAAACCGATATGGATTTATCGATCCACTGCTCTTATCACCGCCGGTGTAAGAGTTGCTCGTGAGTCGTCCGTGGTTAACTAAATGATCTCAATCATTTATGATCGCTCACCTTCGGACGTGGTTCGAAATTTGGCACTTAAACCGAGTGGAACCATTAAAAATTTAAAACGAACCGAGCCAAGGCCTACAGCAAAACGGAGCAAACCGATATGGATTTATCGATCCACTGGTCTTATCACCACCGGTGTAAGAGATGCTCGTGAGTCGTCCGTGGTTAACTAAACGATCAATCATTTATGATCGCTCACCTTCGGACGTGGTCGAGTCGGGATGATCTATTGGATAGATTATTATCAAATTTGATTATTTTTTAATTTGTTGGAGTTATGAATTATAAATATATATAAGCTGTAATTACAAAAATTCAATTATATATACGTAGCATGATATATATATATACTTGTTATATTGCTAGTGGGACATTCCCTTTTTTTTAGTGAAGTTATTTAAAAAAACGGGTAGGCGGTAGGTTTATATTGTATCCGAAAGGAAAAGATAAATAATTTGTTTAAGATAATTACAATCATTGTTATTCGTCTGTCGAATTAGAGATCCTCAAACATACATACATACATCAACGTCGTACTGTTGTGTCTTGTCGATAATTGGTCTTTTCGTCGCTGATATTATTATTTTAACTATATCTAAGCGTGGAGCGACCGAAGCAATTTATAGATCTACAGGAACAGCAGGCAAAATTTCGGCTCCAGTGTCTGTGTGTTCGTCTGTGAATCCCTTCCTCTGTTTATCCACAATGACTAGCTAGACCACCCTTCCTCCGTTTACCCACAATGACTAGCTAGACCACCCTTCCTCCGTTTACCCACAATGACTAGCTAGACCACCCTTCCTCCGTTTACCCACAATGACTAGCTAGACCACCCTTCCTCCGTTTACCCACAATGACTAGCTAGACCACCCTTCCTCCGTTTACCCACAATGACTAGCTAGACCACCCTTCCTCCGTTTACCCACAATGACTAGCTAGACCACCCTTCCTCCGTTTACCCACAATGACTAGCTAGACCACCCGTGAGATTTTCATTCATTTTTAGGTGTGGATAAACATTGTCAAATCAAGTCATTCATATAGTCATGGAGGCAACACCCGGGGGATAATGGGAGGAGGGCCTGCCGCCCAATTTTGGTTGGCCTCCGCACTGTACTAATGGGAGAGTTTTTTTTTTTCAAGTTGGTAACCGTCAGACCGATCAGTTAAGTGTACTCCATAGCCATGGGGGTTGCGACCCCCTGTTGGTTCAATCCCAAACAAAATTTTTTTGAATGATTACGGTTGAAAATTATGTCGGAAATTGTCCTAAAACTAACACCTCTCGCACTAGAAAACAATTACTTTCAACCGTATTTTGACCAACAAATAGCTATTTTGGTAACAGTTGCATTTTTTACATGTTTTCGGCATACTTAATATACCAATTCTTATTCCGAGCTAGGAAATGCAATTTCATTGAACCGTTTTCCGCTCTTGTACACGGTTAACTCGTAGAAATGTGCATCACTGAATGACCTGCCCTCCTGGACCCCGCTTTCACATTTCTGAGCGCGAACCCCCACCCCCCCCCCCGACCCCTCCCCTCTTCTAGGTAGCCACTGTGGGCCGCTACCCCCCACCCCCCTTTCAAAATTCCTCGCTACGCCCTTGTCCATAGCCATAATGTGATCGGACGGTTCCAGCAAAACTTTTACAGCGATGGTTCTTGCATATAGGTTAGTTAGGAACAATGTAACTTATGTGTAACAAATTTGATGTTAAGCCAAGAAGATTGGTAGCATAAATTTGATGATGTTCGTAAAAGTAGGCTCAAAACGTACGGTCGAATAGCGAGCGAGTAACTTTTGCTTAGATATATTATACCGGTTAACCGGTGCAAAAATGTTCGTCTGTGTCATCGTCTCACATCATATATATTTTATCACTAGGTCAATGGATTTTCTCAAATTTTATTTTTTTCGCTTCTCACCGAATCTAACTGGACACACAACTTGACGCTTACGTTTCTTCAATGATTATTTGCTCAGAATTACTACAAAATCTACAAAAACCAACACGAATTGGAAACGTGATTTTGGCTATATGTCAAAGGCTCAAAAAATATCCAATAAAATTGGAACCACAAAATTTGACTATATATAGGTAAACACAACATTGTATCAGAGGAGCTGTGTGAGGGTCAGAGGAGTCAAAGGCTCAAAAAATATCCAATAAAATTGGAACCACAAAATTTGACTATATATAGGTAAACACAACATTGTATCAGAGGAGCTGTGTGAGGGTTAGAGGAGTCAAAGGCTCAAAAAATATCCAATAAAATTGGAACCACAAAATTTGACTATATATAGGTAAACACAACATTGTATCAGAGGAGCTGTGTGAGGGTCAGAGGAGTCAAAGGCTCAAAAAATATCCAATAAAATTGGAACCACAAAATTTGACTATATATAGGTAAACACAACATTGCATCAGAGGAGCTGTGGAGGGTCAGAGGAGTCAAAGGCTCAAAAAATATCCAATAAAATTGGAACCACAAAATTTGACTATATATAGGTAAACACAACATTGCATCAGAGGAGCTGTGGAGGGTCAGAGGAGTCAAAGGCTCAAAAAATATCCAATAAAATTGGAATCACAAAATTTGACTATATATATTGGGATTGTTTGCTTTGTGGATGTGAAGGATGGATGTTAGAGTTAATATTTATTTATCTTGTTGTCTGGGTTGGGTTTATTCTACGTGCTTACGTTTTGTAATAAAAACTAAAAGAATATCGATGTTTTCAAATTTATTTAAAGTTAAGAGTAAGGCACTTCTTAGCGCTCTAATGTTAATCCGTCTTTGATGAATGCTAACTTTTTTGGCCTTTTTGGTCATGATTTGTGGTGTGGGCAAAATTTCCAATATCCATGTTTCGTAAATAGTTTTTCAATTCGCATTGAAATTCCCATAAAGAGATCAAGTGCACATCCAGGAATATGTGGTGGGAAAGGTGGGCTCACGATATTTTTCTGATGCGAGAGGCTGGGTCAAGACGATTTTATGATGGGAGGGGCGGGATCTCGAAGATTTGCTGATGAGAGGAACCGGGTCGCGACGATTTTTTGATGGTAGGGGTTGGGGCTCGCTGATTTTTGATGTGGGTGGCAGGATTCCAACAATTTTGTGATGGGAGAAGCGTGATCCCAACAATTTTCTTATGGGAGGGGCGGGGTCCCGATGAACTAAGGGTTAGGCTTAGCCCAAGGCTTAGAGACACAAAATATAAAGGGTTGTTTGAGGGTTGTAAAACTTGCCATAATACACAAGGGAAGTAAAACATGACATGATCTCTCTTGTGATCATTCCAACGATTTAACGTCGTTTCATTCCGCAAAAAATGTTATTGGCCAAACTCAAAATGGTGTGAACAAAATTATTTTGATATATAATGTGTTTTCACATCATCAAAATACCAAGTTTTTCAATTGTGTTTTGTACTATTGAATGAGTTTTGAATTGTACGCGTGGTTTTAAAAAACGTCGTTAAATAATATAACGATGTGAATATGTAGCAAGGAAGCAATGATGGATTTAGAAATGGTAAAGCTAAACAGAACTAAATTTCATACCAGTGGTGATAGATAATGTTTGCTCAACATGAAACAATAATTGTTATTCTCGTCACAACTGCGATGCAATCGATACCGACGCCGGGCTTGGGTCACAAGTGTCCCAGGGGGCGATGTCAAATTCCAAGGTGTCCGGTGGTGTCTCTTCTTGACCCATCGATAGCTGCCCGTTTTGGAGTTATTTGGGTCGGTTCTGGTCGGCCGGCTTGCATGGAACGTGGAACTTAAATATTTACACTACTACGGTTACGCCTAGCTGTTTATAAAACGAGTAGATCCGGGGCATGTGGCTAGTCTACCAAGCTAGTTGATAGAGGACCCGCTTCGAATCCCCACGGCTGTGGGTTGTGGTAGCCCGCTGATCTTGCGAGCTAGAGAGAGACCTGGGTTGAAACCCAGACTCGTCAATCTATAAAAAATATCACTTGAATCATTTGTTCATACGGTTTTCAAATCTAGATTGTGAGGATAAGGATTGTTTATAAATATAACTAAACCAACTCACGAAACAAGGACTTATCACCACAATGGTCACCGAGGTACGAAAGCCAATAAAGCCTTCACGGTATTCCAATAATTATTAATTTATTTATTTATTTTT
>JASANE010017303.1:0-12375 GCA_030248225.1 Trileptium ribeirensis
GCTCTACTGATGGAAAGTCAGGCTCGGCTCATAGGCTAATAATAAAACGTGGTAATTCAAGAAAGAACATATAAATGCGAACAAACATAGATATGTGTAAAGTTTCTCTTTAAGCTTTTGAAAGACGAATTATGGTTTTTTAGCTGTTATTGCTATTTGGTGACTTATTATACTATACATGGCTAGTTACATTTTTCTTTTACGAAAGAGCTTTTTAAGAGCCGAGCACAGCATTTCCAAATACACTAGGCCCGGGTGGATGCTAACATGCAGATTTTAGGCTCTGGTTCGGCTCTGCTCTTCATGAACAATGTCTTAGAAATGATTTAGAAATGAGCCAAGGCGAGCCTAGAGCCGAAATTCTTACCTCGAAAGCAAGCACACAAAAAGTTCAAGCAATAGCATGACGTAGCTGATGACACCGTACAATATTTTTAAATATTTCAATGTTGTAGTGCACCGTACCATTATCGACGCTACACTAGCTATGCATATGCATACCATCTTTAAAATATCATCAGACAAGCTATGGTTTCGAAAAGACTATATTACGAACACACAGTTCCAGTGTAAACGCCAAGATGTATTAAATAGCTCACGGTTTTCCTTTGGCGTATAATTTATTAAACTCGTCGACAATTTTGCCATAAAAGTTTGTTTTATTTTACTAAGATTTTTGTATATCACTAAAGGCGTGTTCACACGCTCAAACTTTTTTCTCAAATTTTAAACGAGATTTGAAAGCATCTTTTTTACGTTTTTTGCAAGTTTGAACGTGTGAAAACTGTTCAAACTTTTCATGAATATTCCAGTAGCCAATCCTGGACGACATGTAGTACCTGAAACATTTCGAGCTCAAAATTTGATCTCAAATTTTGAAATATCGCAATTTTCATTTAAAAATCACCGTCAAATTTTGATCAAAATTCGGTCAAATTTTGAGCTCCAAATTTGAGCAAAAAGTTTGAGCGTGTGAACACGCCTTAACATTTGTTCCACAAGATTTGAAGCACTTGTCGCCAACATCCGTGGACTTAGAGTGGACGTAGGTAGTTCCGGCTGGGTATAATGTTGGGTTAGACCAAGGGGTAACCAAAAATTTTCCTTCTGTCCCAAATATTTCATTAAAATTTTCATTATTTTTGCCAATCTTTCCTCAAAATTTTATATTTTCGCTCCCAATTGTCAAGGTTTTCCGCGCGCGGAGGACGGAAGTTAGTTAAGAGGGAGGAAGTGCGGAAACCCTCGGTGGTGGCAATTATGGCTTAAGGAAGGGTTTCACACTAAGATGATGTAACTAACTCTACGCTGTGGAGTGAGGTTTATTAAATCCTTTCACGGATTTGCCAAAAAACATAAAATTCATGACATTTGCGAAAACAATTCAATATATATCTACAAACAGCTGTTAAAGGGGATTTAAACTAATGAAAACCTGGGACATATCGCTTAGTAGGAAGCTTCATTCCCTAAAATTTAATACTAATTTTGACAGGCGTAAATAAATGAATTGTAGGTATCGTATTTCTCAACACTCTAAGACTAATAATCTTAAGTTGAGCGTGATCTATAGTTTCGTACTAATTATAATGTTTTAACTTAACAAAAATATGTATCAGTGTTTCTTATACGGGCCGCATGTGACTGGACGTTATAGCGTTAGAAAAGCGAGCAGCTTACATCTGGGAGTTCGGGGAGCAGCAGACCCCTATTAATTGACTTAGGTCTACTATAATGTTCATATAAGGATTTTAGCTTGCGCTAAGGCTCAGGCTTAGCCATAGTATATTGAGAACGGCATATTTGATGATTTTATTAATTGCCGTTTTTCTAGCATATACGACCTCGGCATTTCATTGAACAGGCTAACATCGTGTGATCAGTACTATAGCCGTGCGGTGGAGTCGATTTGTTCACAGTTCAAAGTTGATGCAGAAGACATTCCTGATTGTAGCAGTGATACGTCCCAGAAGCAAGCCATCGAAAACATTGATGATCCAACTAATCTAATGGTAAATTGTAACAAAATTGTCAATCCGTGTAGTATAACATCCTATTTTTTGTATATTTAGGGTTTTTTCGGCTAGGAATACAGAACGAAAATTCTCACTTTTGAAGATTACACTGATAATTTAGGCATCATTCAAGTTTCGAGTATGTCGATGTTGTTCAGAAAAGGTTCATGTCGGCTATAACAAAACACTTCGATCTTAACGTGTTTCTTTTACAGCCCGTTTTTCTCAGCTTGACGTTTACCAGACATTGGACAATTAGGTAGCTGGAAATGAAACTTGCATCCGGCGATAATATTTGGTTTTGATTTAAAAGCCAAATTCAGCTGCGTTTCAACTCCTTAGTATATAGAATGTTACAACGATCTTTAGGTTTTCGGGGAATGCCGAATATGATACGAATATATAATGGTATTCACGTTTATATATGAATATAAGCCCCTCGGTCAACAAATTCCTTACTATCGTCAAACTAGAACTAACTATTTTTAAACATTAAAAAACAAGCAAGAAGCTGACTTCAAGCGCAGAACCATAGGTATGTACATAAAATTTTAACCGTTGGGTTGAATACCCCCAGTCACATCAAATATTAATTCGCCCGCCGCTGATACTGTAGTATGAAGTGTTTGACAGAAGCACCATAATTACGCATACAAAATTGCCCAAAGTTAAAGCTTTGTGACGGTGGCTAGAAGCCCAGAATAACTTCTTTATATTGGGTTCAGCCAATTGCGAATGCATCCTCAAAATCCAACTTTCACGACTACTATGCGAAATTTGGAATATAGTTTATTTTACACTCGAATTATTTAGCTGGCTCCAAATATTTTTGTATTCTATTTTATGTATTCCAACTAAACTGTGTATTTCAACCCAACGGTGTAAGATGTAGTATATTTAACGAAGCAAGGTATAACTCATAAACGAACGACGGAAGCCCATTGCATCGCCGTATCTTCAGCTTGACCATACCCAAAACTAGCAAAAGGCACAACTACGACAATATACATACTTTACTATATATAGTGCAATCGATTATCTTTCTAGTCTGTAAAGCTGTGAATTTGATACGAAAATTAGGTATTTTCTCTAATTTACTGCGCTAAAGACACAACAGTAGTTCGGAATGATACAGCAACCGCAAAGGAATTGTATCGCAAAGATTACTCTTGAAATTATATTTTTTTAAATTGTGATCCGGAAGATTCAAAAGTTGCTGCATTTTTGTTTAATGGAGGCAGAACTAAAGAATTCTGCGTGGCTTCGATGTGTACTCGAAACAAGCGCTATGTTATACAGTATTTTTATCAAAATGAGTATTATAATCTTTTTGGATTTTGATTAGAAGCTCAATTTAAAACTTCAGAATATATCTATAAACGTATTGATAGTAGACTGGCTGCACTTGTACCATTTGTTCTAGATACACCGATAACTGGTGTTTCTATATTATAGATACAGCAACAAAATACAATACCAACAGATGTATAACGCATATTTATTTGTCATGGCACATCTATTATAGATTTTTGACCGAAAAATCAACCACAGGGCATATATAATAAATGATAATTCCGATATGCAGAGAATGTACCATTTGCGACAAGCAAATATTGAAATGAATATAATTGTCGACACAATGTGACGAAATTGGCAGAGCGCCGCCCTGTCGGGACATTATATAATGGCTGAAACGTATAATGAGATTGTACAAAGCACCCTAGCAATGAACAATTTATGACAAATCGACTGTCCACGTTCTAATTTAAATATGAAGCCGCGCTGTAACATAAAACCATTTATAACATTACAAAAGTTGAACGCACACATGTCAACCAGCCGCCACTAGTAAAAATGTAATCATGTGACATGGCTCTTGATAAAAATCAATGGACTCTCGTACTTTAGCTGATGCCTTATTGTGCATCAGCTAACGGTTCACATTGAATTATCACTAGCAAATCACAAAGACCCGGTTGTGTCAGTGTCACAAATGTCTGGACTCTCGCTTTTACAAATGAATCAATGAAATAGTCGGCTAGGCTATTTTTAATATCTATAGCTAAGCGGCACCTGCCGCATGACATAATTTGGTCAGCTTAAAACGCGGCGCCTGACATAATTTGGCCCACTTTTACCACACCTTAACGTAAATTGGGAGTTCATGACTGTAATTCTATGTTGAATATGGAGTAGCAGGTGCTCAGCACGCATGTCACCATGACTATTCGAGAAAAAGAAGGCGGTTTCCTCAATTTTGAGGTAGCACGCAGCACTTTCTACCGACGTACTGCGCCCCTGCGGAATGGGCATATGTTGCTCATGGTCAACGCCATTATTACAATCATCGGTTCCGTGTCGCCGCTCGTTCTCTTACACTGAAAATAGGTTTCTGTGAAATTTAAAAGAAATTTTTTTAAGTTTTGCACCACCAGATATTCTTTTAAAATTCAAAAACATTCCTTGAGATTCAAAAAATCATTTCTTTAAGAATTACATATCTGAAATTTCAAAGATAATTCTTTGAAATTTCAAAGAATATTTCTTTGAATTTTAAAAGAATATCTGGTGGTGAAAAATTCAAAGAAATTTCTTTTAAATTTCACAGAATGTATTTTGAGTGTATTTATGCTCCACTTCGCATGAAAGCCTCAATTCAAAGCCTTCATTCAGCAATTGACTGTATAATAAATTATATATGCATTTAAGTCCAATTCTAGTTAAAAACAGCTGCAGCGCTTGATGAGCAGCTGGACGTCAAGTTGAACATCAAAATCAACGTTCCTGAATTACCACGGGTAAGCGAATTTAAAAGAACGTCTTTGGAAGATTAGTCCGATTCTCCCACGATCTGATCATGAACATTTAAGCAGTGGCTACGTACATTCGTTCTAGCTATTTGGACAAAGTCAACACGCTTGGTAGAAAATGCATTAGTGAGCCGGTTGCTATCTAATATTTTGCAGTTTGGATGGAGCGTACCCGTTGCGTCTACCTTTTGGTGATGGTACCGCATTTGTTTAGGTTAAAACTTTGTGTAAATCGTAAAATCATATGAGCCAATCATGTTTTTATCTGTTCAGAGCACAACTACTCTGGAGTTAGCAATCTTTGATAAGTTACGAAGGGCGTTTTCAAAAAAGCATCATGAATAATAGGTCTAGCGTTATGTATGTGTGATATAACAACATGCGTTAATAGCAACATTAAAAATAACTGTAAAAGCTGAAACTCAAACGGTGAAACTGTAAACTTAATTTGTAAATAAATAGATAGAACATTATTGTAAGAAACAAATCGTTTGCAGTTGACTAAACAGGCTCTCCGTTGTTATATGATATCAGTTACGGACGATAGATAAATTATTGTAAGAAACAAATCGTTTGCAGCTGATTATGCAAGCTGTTCGTTGTTTATGACATCGGTTACGAACAATAGATAAATTATTGTAAGAAACATATCGTTTGCAGCTGACCATATACGCTCTTTCGTTGTTTATGACGTCAGTTACGAACGATAAATAAATGACTATAAGAAACAAGTCGTTTGCAGCTGATTATGCAAACTGTTCGTAGTTTATGACATCGGTTACGAACGATAGATAAATTATTGTAAGAAACATATCGTTTGCAGCTGACAATACATGCTCTTCGTTGTTCATGACATCAGTTACGAACAATAGATAAACTGGTCGGTAGTGGAACTACATTTGTGAGCGGCGCTTGGGCTGTGGCATTACGAATGTACTCCATTTTATGTTCTTCAAATAACTACATTGCATAGGGCATAGGGCTTTATCATTGGTAAATATATTATATTTGAATTCTTCCACCCAAAAACCCTATAATGGTTTGATCGAAACGATTCTATTTCAATAAATAACACAAATATTGCAAAATTCCCTATTTTAGCTGCATAAGCTTAACTAATTAGCTAATTACTAATTAACAACTCAAATTTTTTAATCTCAAATATCAGGTGCATACTCCGACATGATAGGCTTTCAAACAAAAAAAGATTTTTAAAATCGGTTCAGTGGTTCTTGAGATCCGTCGGACCGAACGAACGAAAGAAAGGACGGACATCGACCTTTTTACTCCCAGATAGAAAATACAAACGCTTCGCTCGGCTTCGCCTCGCTCCGCTCAATTATTGTAAGAAACAAATCGTTTGCAGCTGATTATGCAAGCTGTTTGTTGTTTATGACATCGGTTACGAACGATAGATAAATTATTGTAAGAAACATATCGTTTGCAGCTAACCATACATGCTCTTCGCTGTTTATGACGTCAGTTGCGAACGATAGATAAATTATTGTAAGAAACAAGTCGTTTTCAGCTGATTATGCAAGCTGTGCGTTGTTTACGACATCGGTTATGAACGATAGATCATTATTATAAAAAAGAAACAGTTTGCAGCTGACTATAGAGGTCCTTCATTGTTATATGACATCGGTTACGAACGATAGATAAATTATTGTAAGAAACAAATCGTTTGCAGCTGATTATGCAGGCTGTTCGTTGTTTATGACATCGGTTTTGAACGATAGATCATTATTATAAGAAACAAATAGTTTGCAGCTGACTATACAGGCCCTTCATTGTTATATGACATCGGTTACGAACCATAGATAAATTATTGTAAGAAACATATCGTTTGCAGCTGACCATACATGCTCTTCGTTGTTCATGACATCAGTTACGAACGATAGATAAATTATTGTAAGAAACAAATCGTTTGCAGCTGATTATGCAAGTTGTTCGTTGTATATGACATCGGTTACGAACGATAGATCGTTATTATAAGAAACAAATACTTTGCAGCTGACTATACAGGCTATTCGTTATTTATAACATCGGTAACGAACGATATGTCCTAACGATTACATTGTTTCTTAGAATAATAATCTATTGTTCGTAACCGGTGTCATAAACAACGAAGAGCCTGTAAAGTCATCTGCAAACTATTTTTGCCTATAGCCATTGATATAGAGATGACTGAAGTCTTTAGCCTTAAACGTTGTAGTTTGTCAATTTTATCTGAACGATCTATAGTCAGCTGCAAACGTCTTATTGGCTACAGCCATTAATATAAAGGTCGTCGACGCGTTTAACCATAGACATGGTATTTTTTAAATTTTAGCTGAAAGTTGTATATCTATTCCAGCGGACAGTTAAGTTCTATTTTTACTGTATTGTTACATTTAACTATTCTAACTTTAACTATTTTCAATCAAATTAAGTTCAGTTAAATAACACAATCTGCTTTTGTAGATACAGCTTAGTTTGGATGACGTGATAGATTAGTATCTATATGCAAGGATTTTTGTAACTCAGTCGAACAAATATGCTCACATATTATAAAATATTTCTCAATTCGTTCATATCGTGGTCAGGAGATAGGATTTAGGAATATGTACAGAATTTGCTTAAAATAAAATGTTACCATCGTGTTCAGTTACGAATGCATTACAATGATACATTAAGATGTAAAAGACATGCACACAAATTGTGTTTGTATACATAATAGCAGCACATCGACGTGCCGATAGTATAAGCAAAAATTTAGGACATTTAGATTTAAGACAATTTGAAAACTGGGCAACCTAATTGTAGCATCAAAAGCTTCATCAAAAATGCTTAATGACACAAGTTGCGTCTTATTGGGAACAACCTTTATAACTGTTTTCAGGTTGAAGTTGTTTCACTTGCTGACGTCCAAAAACAGCTAAATGTCAATCTCAATTTACGTCTAACAGCTTCGATTGTATTCGGCCGAGTCCTTATTAATTTATTCATTCTACTGTTGGTCTTGAATGCATTTCGCGTTTCACATAACTATGTCAACGACTATAACAGCGACTTGAAGGCAAGCAAAAAATTTTAAATCGCTAATTACCCGTCGCAACCACCTAGGATTTTATTGGCTTTCGCATGCGCTTGGCCAGGCGAGAGCGGCCCGTTTACGGCAAGGCTCAAGTAGACGCGGTAGTACATACGTTTTTAGTAGCACTACCTGAACATCATTATATGGTTCATGTTTTGCTGATTTGTGGCGGTCATCTGGCTGTAGCCGCGAAATTCGGGTAGCGAAATTGTTAAGCCTAGAATATCTAAATCTTTTTATATCTCTATACAAAATCTGAACCACTGTTCAAATGATCCGCAATGTAAATACAATGCACGTTTATTAAAACGTGGCCGAGTGGTCTAGCGCGCTGTCTCGTCCTACCAATCCAGAAGGTACTTGTTCAACTTTCGCCAGCACCTAAATTTTCGCATTCAGAGTCGTTTTTGTTCCAAGCAAATAAATTATGCTCCCAGCATGTCAAATGAGTAGGATCTAAGATGGCACTAAGAATACGTGGATGAACGCCTTACTATGTCGTTTATTCCGTTGATGTGAATTTCTAAACCATGAATTGACATGCCAAAGGAGAGACTATGTATGTTCACAAATATTAGCTAGCACAACAATTATGAGCATAGATCACAGTATAACAGATTCACATATGACCCCAAAATTGGTAGAAGTCCAATGGTATTGCGAAGGACATTGTTCTAAAAATACCTAATAGCAATACCTTCACTGGAAATAAGATACACCAATACTGTTCTCGTTGTTGTTACCAATCAAACGCATTCGCTCATATCGATTATATTTGATTGACATAAAATTCAAAATGTGCAGAAATAACACAAAAATATTAACTGTTCAAAGTGAAATTGTCAAAACTATTACTTAGCTAGAGTCCTTCAGACCCTTTACATTATGCAAATGTATATATATATATGAGTAAGCTAAATTTCATAGCAATGTATACAGCTGGATATGGTGCCGTTGAATATGGGAAAAATTTTATTACATTTAATGTCATTTTTTTACTCCGTGGCTACTGCCGAAATAAGGATTTTTACTTTTCAGTATTGTTTTGGAAGCAAGAGCAACACACGTTTATATATATTTGTAAGTCCTCCAAAATGATAATCTCATTTGGCCCAGATTTTCAAGGCATACCTGTTTATGTGGTATAATATGTAATATTGTAATGGTGGCGACCAAAATTACAACAACGTCTTGTAAAAATAAATACAGCTTTATACTTTGTAAGATTATATTATATATTTCTACTCAATTGAACAGATTGCCCGTGGTCCAACATTATAAATGATTTTGTTTTAAAATTATGGTCAATGTACTTTTCATTAAAATCCATGAATCATAAATATTGGCATGTGTTGAATTTAAAATACTGAAAGATAACGGGAAGAAGATGAAAACATAACCTATTTACTATTATCATGCTGCTGCGTTATGCATTATTTTCATCAACAGAGATTATTATATGCGGAAAAATATAACATTACCTAAAGGCCCTGGTCTGCTTTTGTATTGTACAAGTTGCATATGACAAATTTAAAGAAAAACAGCTGTAAAAGTATTTCTATAAGCTTGGCAAAAATATATGCTTGGTAGTATGGCCAACATCGGTGGTATCTTAGTAGGACGTCAAGAACTATGAATGAGTGCTCAAAATGTGGAACGTACGTTTCATCATCATCATTGATGCACAATTAATTCCTAAATATTCACCATTAAAAACAAACTAGACCTTAGAAATTTCAAAAATGCACCGCACAAACTTGCCAACATGTTTCAATTTGGAATTAGAGATTATAAGTTCTATGTATCTAAGGTGTGATTATCGTAATATGTTATCAAAGCTCAATATTGGTATTTCAGACAGTGGTGGAGACCCTTGGATTAGGTTTAAGATGGGCGCAAATGCCAGCATGTAAACGTCTACAAAATATAGGCAGGATTGTTCTTAGCGGTGTTATTATAATAACCTTAGACAGTTATGTATGCCAAAGTCAAATTGGTTTGAACTAATGCAGCGATTAAGTTATTAAAACACCCTTATAAGGAAGTTTTGTCCCCAATGGTCTAGATAACATCATCCAGCGGTATGCGGTGTATGCGGTACACTATATAATGAAATAAATGGTGTATGAGACTCCGTCAGCTTAACTATAGTGTCTAAATTTATCTAGTGTTTATTGATAACGGTGTCAAGCATACCAACCACAAACACATTATATAAGGTGTGTAAATAAATTGACACCATATAAAATTTTGTAGTGTAATCTACACCATGCTTTTATTGACACTACACTACCTATGTATACTATCTTTTGGATTAAAAAATGCAGACGTCAGGTATTTTGTATTGATATATAACTGAAGATCACAGGACCTACCGATCATTGAGTCGTCCGCGGAGGAGTTGTTGCAGCTGTCATGCAACCAACGATATTGGTTAGTCCTATAAGCGAGCATTCGTGAACTGTTCATAAAAATCTAAGCCGATTTCTCCCCTATGCAGTCTGTAATCTTGATTAGAAAATACTTTCAGTTGTTGATCCTCGATGTATTCAATAAATCTGTCGACGCTGTTGGAAAAAACAATGTAAGATAAAGTCATAATATTTAATCAGTGACATGAAAATAGCGAACTGGCAAAAATGTCAAAATGAGATGACCGCTCTCATCTAGTGGTTGTTTTATTAAAATCACAAAACTGCCCACCCTCACATATACAATATAAACCACTACATATTACGTAGACGTAGATATGTTCTCCCAAATGTGTGAATAAATATAATATTCGGTGTTCTTATTATGACCGCACAAGATTGTATTCCACCAATAACAAAACATTGTGTGTGTCGTGTGGAGAGGGACATGAATCCCATCTGCGAACATGTGAATGCTAATAACTGCTAAAATTTTCAGCAAAAAAATTTTCGTTTCAGTTTGATAACAATTACTTGACGAGTTATTTTTTCAACATCGACGCCAAACGAAAAGCCGACGGCCGTCTTTCGTTATTACCATTGTACAATCACGAAAGTTAGTAATAAGGTGGCAAATTGTTAATTTTCAATGACGGAATCTGTTTGATTTAAAGCGCGTTATGAAAGAAGCTTATGTTGTCGGTACAGTAATAGATTTCCGTTAGAGTGACAAGTAGCTCAGTGATTTTAGGAGGTAAAACGCGCCTAATATTGCTAACCTGCATGTGGCTTGACGCAACAATAAAAATTCAGTTTGATAACAATTACTTGACGAGTTATTTTTTAGTTTTTTTGAGTTATGAACTAGTATGAAGTATATAATTTACACTCTGGTTTGTCAGCTTTTACAAAATGGATAGCTAAAATGCGTAACAATTAATCTCAAAAGCGTTCATGTGATGAAAACAACTGAAAACTGTGACCTACAGTTTATAATTTATTCTATTTTTCATAGTAAGGAAAGACAAAGGACTCCATAGGTAGAGGTAAAATATGGCCCTAGAGTGTTTTGCTAGGCAATACAATCTAAGAAGAGGTAAAATGAGGCCCTTGAGTGTTTTACTGGGCAATACATCTAAGAAGAGGTAAAATGTGGACATAGAGTTTTCTTACTGAGCAATACAATCTAAGAAGAGGTAAAATGTGGCCCTAGAGTGTTTTTACTAGGAAATACTTCTAAGAAGAGGTAAAATATCGCCCTTGAGTGTTTTTACTAGGCAATACAATCTAGGAAGAGGTAAAATGTGGCCCTAGAGTATTTTATTAGGCAATACAATCTAAGATGAGGTAAAATGTGGCCCTAGAGTGTTTTTACTAGGCAATACAATCTAAGAAGAGGTAAAATATGGCCCTAGAGTGTTTTACTAGCCAATACAATCTAAGAAGAGGTAAAATATGGCCCTAGAGTGTTTTTACTAGGCAATACAAACTAAGAAGAGCTAAAATATGGCCCTGAAGTGTTTTTACTAGGCAATACAAAGAAGAGGTAAAATGTGGCCCTAGAGTGCTTTTACTAGGCAATACAATTTAAGGAGAGTAAAATGTGGCCCTAGAGTGTTTTTACTAGGCAATACAATCTAAGGAGGGGTAAAATATGGCCCTAGAGTGTTTTACTAGGCGATACAATCTAAGAAGAGGCAGAACGTGGCCCTAGAGTGTTTTTACTAGGCAATACAATCTAAGAAAAGATAAAATATGGCCCTAGAGTGGTTTACTAGGCAATACAATCAAAGAAGAGGTAAAATGTGGACCTAGAGTGTATTTACTAGGTAATAAAATCTAAGAAGAGGTAAAATATAACCCTAGAGTGTTTTACTAGGCAACACAATCTAAGAAGAGATAAAATGTAGCCCTACAGTGTTTTTACTAGTCAATACAATTTAAAAAGAGGTAAAATGTGGCCATATAATACAATCTAAGAAGAGGTAAAATATGGCCCTAGAGTGTTTTTACTAGCCAATACATCTTCTTAGCAATACATTTTTTTTGTGTATACTTGGTTC
>JASANE010017305.1:0-18039 GCA_030248225.1 Trileptium ribeirensis
GCCGGGGTCGTATGGGCATGGTGTTAGGAAGTTGCGCCATGCAGCCGCGTCACCGGTTATTACATATACAACGTATGTGAAGGTACAAAATCACACGTCAAGGCGGTGAGACAGCCGGATAATACATATATTAATAGTAGCTCAGCCGTGACCGACCGCATGGTGTATCCATCTTTACTTAATAAGAAAAATCCTATATTTATCAGTAACAGTTAAATCTAGTATAACAGGTACAGCATAAATAAAAATAGCTAGTCGTTCAGGCATGATAAAATACATCGTTTACTTCCTGGTGTATTATGAATAGTTTAGTTGAGGCCATTTAGGAAATCGTTTTTAATGGAACGGAAACCATGCGAACCCACATTGAAGTATCTTAGTTACATACCGGCATATCGAACAAAGCAAAGGCAATAGTTGTAACCCGTTCGATAATTGGGCTTTCTGACTAACGACGAAGTAGAAGAAATCCAACGTTGTCGTTGTTGTTCTCCCAGATTACCGGTAGCAATCGCATTCGGCATAATAGATTGGCCGGCAACAGCGCTAAAGCTACGTTTGAAAACAAATTCTTTCGAAACTGCCGCTGCAACAGTCGCAGTAGAATTGAAATTGCTTAATAGCTTAGCACAAGTCATTCTATAACTAATACAATATCATATAACAATGTAAGCACCAAAATTAGAGAAAATATTGTGCTTTACGCAAATTATGTATATACCAATAATAAAACAACTATTATTATTGCAATAATTTAATTATAATCGCTAATAATAAGTGTTATGTGTTATGGTTTGCAAAGGGGTGGGTGTTTGGGCTGGTTATGTCGGCTATCGGTATTAGCACAGGTCTAGGAGCTTCGTCGCCGTCGATGTGGGTCTGTAGTTTGGGCCGGTAGATGTCCAGTGTATTGCACGCGTTTTACAAAAATATTAGGGAACGTGTATCGTCAACTTTTATACGAGTTTCAAGTGTTAAAATTAATACAAGTGTTAGTATATGAAACAAATCGCGGGCGGTTTCAATAAATCACAGCTGTGAATAAATCACAGGATTTCAAGCCGATTATATATCACAACTCAATGTTTCTCGCAAATTTAAACAGCATTTATGACGAGCTATCTAGCGGGGTGTAAGTTCACTTCGAACTACGAATATTGAAACAATAATCAAGTCTTTACCTTTCGGCTCCCTACGCCGCTTCCAAGACGTGGGCACCAAAAGACCCAAGTATAATATTTATTAAGAAGTAAAAAATCCGATAAAACGATTATTTTGTGTGCTACAATTTAAACAAAGATTTGCGACTGGCCCTGATCTCTGTGGCGAAGCCGATTTGTACCTACTTATATTACCTTTCTGTGGCTCGTAATACAGTTTGGTTATTTATTAATTAGACTCTATAATGCGCCGTGTGGGAGTTGGGGTTTGCGGGGTTAATCTTATTAATATTGCTTTCCTAAGTTAAGCTAGGCCCGGTTCACTAACGCACTTGGGATCTTAAATGCTAAGTTCCTCTGCACTTCAAAGGAACACGGGTTCGTCTTACTTTGCGCATGCACAAGTAAGCGCATGAGGCCCAAGACAATGCCAATGACATTGAAACGTAAAGTCAACCGCTACATTCGTGTAAGGAAGGCAATATTTCGCTCGGAGCCTGCAAAAGTTACGCGTATTGTTTTTTGGATACAAGTCTCCATGCCGATATTTCGAAGTTAGGGGTTTAACGAAGCATAATAATAAAACGTGTAATTTTTGATGAATTTTAATAAAAAAATTATGATTTATGGGGTGGGTTGCCTACCCAGGACTTTGCTACATTTTGTTTTTTCGTTCTTTGGGGGTAACGTAGAGGTATATATAATTTTTATGGCAGCTATCGGTATTTAAATGGAGACGGGACTCGTCACCGAAGAATCTGCAGTCCGAGGTGTGGCCAGTAGAATGCCAGTTTGAAAGCTAGTATTGGCACACATTCTTTTTAGCGTAGTTTGTGTCACTCGAGGCTGCGTGTCTAAGGCTAAAAACTCGGGTTTCAAGAAACTCGACACCAAAGACACGAGTTAAAAGATTTATTTTTAGGTAAAGCAGTTAGATTACATAGCACACCAATCTAGTACGCAATTCTTTTATATTGCGTTGATCCCTGGAAACGTTTATTCTAACTCGCTTTTTGTGCGATCTTATTCGTGTCCCTGCACTTCATTTGGTTGATTCAGTCGGCCTGGTAGTATTCTGTGATGGTTTCGGCTTCGTTGTTGGTTTTCCATTCTGTTTTCTTTTGTACTTTATCCTGCTTTTCTTAATACGCATTGCTCTGTTTTATGGCCAAGCCTTTCGCAATTGTTGCGCCTTGGTGGCTTTTGATTCCCCATCGTTTGTCGGTTCTGTTGTTGGTTTGCCACAGATATTGGCATTCCTTGTTGTCAATTCTTTTGCAGTTACATTGATTGTTGTGGTATCTGCACTGGGTACATCGTCTGCGACATTGGTTGTTGCGTTCCCACTTATCCATAGTACGGTTGCACCGGTTGTCGATAATTCGTGTCAGTCTGCGTTGGCATTATCGGTATCGGCATCGCCCATGGTTGCGCTATTGTTTGCTGTTGTGGTTAGCGTATTTGTATCGATTGATTGTTCCACCATTTCGGACGCCATTGGATTTGTGGTCTTTGTATCTTCGGTCGCCTCATTTGTTACCCAGTATTCGGTCTCATTATATTTGAACACGGTTGACTAGTTCGGCTCGATTGAAATTCCCGGTACTTTGATCGTTGCTCGCCTATACTTTGTAGTCCTTGGGTCATTTGTTGATTGATGTTCTCCACAGGTTCGGCTTTCTCCGGCAACGTTGCGAAGGTCTCTTCTTTCGTCACGTACAGTCGATTTCGGGTTTCGTTCTTTAACCCAGTGATCAACGCGGATTTGAGGACCTCTTCGACAAATCAAATGCGTTTCGAGCTTAGATGTCGTGCTGCATATACTCGTTAACCATCCACGAAATCCTTAACCGTTCCAGTTTGCCGTAAACTTTGCAACTTGTTCATATGATACGCCAGTGTTTTGGAGATGTCGAATCGTTCTTTGAACTTCTTGATTTGAAATTCGCTGTTGTTGCACAGTTCCTTAGCTTTTGCAAGCGTCAATACATCCAGGTATTCTGTTTTTCGTCGCATTTTCGCTTTGAGCACTCGAAGTTTTTCCTGTTCGTCGTCAATACCATCCTGGGCCAACGCTTTTTCGAGTTCTTTACGGAATTTCTCGAAACTTTTATCGCTCTTGTGCGGTTGCAGATTTCGGACCTCATTCTCCATCTTGACCATGATCGCTTGACCGATTGATTGTTGCGTTGTATTCGGTACTTGCGGCGTATATTTAGTCGCCACCTTGATCAACGCTTCGATCAGCTGTTGGTTTATCATCCTCAGTTTATTGTTTTGTTGGCCTGGTTCATTGTCGCCGTCGTTTGTTGTGGTTGATGTTACTGACATGTATACGAGTTTGCAGTTGCTAATGGTGCTCCGGGATTGATCATCGAATTGCTTCCCACAAGTGGGATTTGGTTGCATTGACGGACTATAGGTGATGCACTGTAGTATCCGTATCATTTTCTCTTGCACCGGTTGCTATGGTTTTTGCTTAGTTCCATGTGCTCATTGTGTTAAACGAGTCGTAGTTCGTCGTTACGTACGGACCCTGCGCTTGCATCCATTCGCATTTTGGGTTGCACCGAAATTTGTTGTCACGCGCGGAACTTGTGCTCGATTCCATAAGTTCACCGTTTGACTTGTACTGGTTCATTCTGTATTTGTACTGAATCGGTCTTGGTTTGCATCTAGTTGGATTTGGTTCGCCCCGATTTGTCTTGATTCGCACCAACTTGAGTTTGGTTTACGTTGAGTTGGTCTTGGTTTGCGTTTTATCTTTGACTTGCACCGCATCATTCGTGATTTGTGTCAATTCGGTCTTGGTTTGCACCAAATTCGTCGCAATTTGCACCGAATTGTTCACTGTTTGTATTGCATTGAATTTGGCTTGCACCGAATTGGTCGTAATTTACGTCGGTTTGGTCACCGTTTCCGTTGAGTCGGCTTTGGTTTGTACTGGCTCGTTCTTTACTTGCGCCGCACTGATCATAGTTTGCGTCGAATTGTTCTCGGTTTAAATTGAATCACATTCGATTTGTCTGGATTCGTTCTTTTCTTGCACCGAACTGATCATAGTATGTATCGGGTTAATCTCTATTTGCATTCAATCGTGTTTGGATTCCACCGATTGATTCTTTGTTTGCACCGAATCGTATCCGACTTATACTGATCATTTCTTGATTTGCACCGAATTGTATTTGGTAAACTCCTATTGTCGGTTCGTTTTTGTTGCTCGTGCTCGGTTGCGGATGTTGCTTATGAATCTCGACTGTGCTTCGTTTTGCACCGACTTCTTGATCATCGACTGTTATTATCGGGTGTATTTACTCCGATTCTTTGTCGTTGTTCTGCGCCGTATATACTTCACCCCATCTGAAAGGAACCATAGTATTCTTTGTCTCGTACTGTGTTTTTGGTCGTTGATCGCTTTGATATTGTTCCATTATTCGCGACTGATTTTGTTGCGTTAGGTCGTTTTATCGAAATGCGGTTCTTTCTTCCTCATCGCTGCTTTGCGATTCTACTCTCGATTGTGCCAATGGAATTTAGGTTCGTCTTGGTCGAAACTGACATATATATTTGTTGAAGTTCGTGGTCAGAGTTGCGTGCTTGTTTATAAATTGTAACTGCCTTTTTATTTGTTGTTGCAGAATTTGTATCGTTTCCCGAATTTCTGTTTCTCTTTCCCGATATTTTGTTGTTGCGAATAGTTCATCGATACTTGCTTCTTCTTGGAGCGTTTCGGCGTATGTTTGTTACAAGCTTCCTTTGTCTTGTTGTTGCTCTTTGTTTTTGGCTCGGTTGAGTTTGCATCGGCTTTTCGGATTGAATCTTCCGGTTCTATCGTTGCACTCAGGTTTGTCATTATTTCTTGTGCGTTTTCATCGTTCTTTGATGTCGATTCTTTCTGGGTTGTTGTACTAGGTGGTGTTCTCTGAAGTGGCATTTTAATAGTTTACAATTTAAACAGGCTTGCGTAAAAACGTCCTGATTATGAGACCTAATAATTCCTAGTACAGTATCAACAATTTCTATTTTGGCTTTTGCCTTATTTAGGACCGGGGGTTGATTTTTGGTTTTCGAAAATACTTACCGCTTTTAATTTATTAACAATTTGTCCAACTTTTACACGAAATCGTGGTCACTATGTTATATTTTAGAATGGGGAATTTTTCTTATCCTGTAATCCTGCTATCCTGTAATTAAATGGGGAAGGAAATCATCACCGAGGATTCCGTGGTCCGAGGTGTGGCCAATAGCATGCCGGTGGGACGTTTTGTACGGCGCGCGTCCTTGCTTTTTGTGATCAGTAGCCGTGCCCTATATTTTGCGTTGCGGCATGAAGTGGCTCCAGTCAGTCGTGCTTTAGGTAGTTAGGCACCAAAAACGTAGCAAGAATATTTTATTATAAAGCACGATAAAATATGTAGGTACAAGCTGTTTCGCGCCCGTATTTAAGCTCGCGGTACCATTCTTCAATACCCGTGCTATTGAGAGCGCGCTAAGACTCCACCGGTTACTCTTGCACAGTTCTGACACTCACTAGATTTCGATGCCACTCGTTTAGCTTTCACTCGAGGATCCCTACTTCTATTAAATTTTAGTTTAGGTTATGTGTAGATACCTGGGTCTAAGTTCTTTTGTTTAAGTTACGACGACTATTGTTTAGTGGATGTGATTTGAGCGATGGCAAGTTGAGTTTACATTAGGTGCTACTTTGTTACGGCTCTTGTGAGTTGATACAATTGCCCCCGTACACCTGGCAATGCACGTTTATCTGATTACCTTAACCTCAGCCTTAGACTTACGTTATAACGTGCCGGTTATGTAAATCAGCTGCTCCGTACAGCTGCAGACTACTTATATAAACTGTATAGCACCGGTCGTCTACTATGCAGTCGACGTTTCTCAATTCGCACAAGCCCCCTCCAGCTGCTTGCACTAGAGTCGTGGCCCGAGTAAAGCTGGTCAAAAATAGTAATTGAGATCTATTGGAGGCTCGAGGGGTATTCGAATCGTCGCTCTTTACTCGCCCAGTCTGCTCAAGCATAACGCCTTTTGTTGAGCAGCCCCGTACAGCAGCTACACTCAACAAGTCGCGCTACTAACCTCGGAACCCACCTGTTTGCTCGCTTACGCAATGTTCACTCGACACACAGGCCGAAGTTTTTAAGTATTACTAAATAGTATCTGTTAGTATGACACCACTCCTATTATTTTATAGCCATTTCTTTTATTTGGGATACTAGTATTACTAAAATAATTACTAACCGGTATTAAGGCTGGCTACTTATGTGTGAAGCTTTCCTATGAACACGCTCCGTCCTTTGAATTAACAACGGAAAGCATGAGTAAAGCCAAAAATTCCAAAATAGCTCCGATACGCAGTTCCTTTTGCGTTATAGTTAATTTGCGGTACTCAAAACCATAATAAATCGAGCCAAAATATCATAAATCCATTCCAAATCTAATGCTAAATGCAGCCACTACACTTTAAGCAATGCAAAAAGCCGTGGCTGTTAATACACATGAGACAGAAAGATTAGCAAGGTCCGACTAAAAAAAGCTATAATAAATAGACATATCATCGTAATAGCCGACTTTCCGATGTCCAAAACCAAGACTAGACTGCATTGAAGATAAATTAGTAATACATTTTATAATAATAATAATAATAAATAATAATAAGTTTCCCACCAACCACCCGGCAGCAAGCCAAGGCGTTACATTAGGCTTATAAAATAAATCGTAAAAGCGAAATGAAACTATATATATACATATATACACACATATATACATAAAACACGTATATACAGGTATGTAAATTAGGATATAACTTAAACTCCTTATAATAACGCCTCAACCCGCCAATTTTTTTAACTTTATTTCAAAGCCGCCAGGTGTACCTGAATAAACTTGCATAAATTTTGTTCGCTAAAACAAAACAAAACCAAAATATGCAAATTAGCCTCATAAAGGAACTAAATTTTATAAGTTTTAAGGAAACACCAAAAATAGGAACCCAGATAATAACAGATTTGTTAAAATAAAATTTTTAAGCCGTGAGACCCTTGTTAGCCGTCGTAAATCTAATAGCTAAGTTATTATCCGCATAAACTTTTAGCCGAAGCCGATTATGTGCAAGTTTATACGTGTGAAATATAAATTTTGTTTTCAGCCAAGAGATATCCTCAAAAGTGAATAAAGATTCATAATCGAACAACACATCTGGGGAACTACAATAACGCATCCGTCAGTGTGCAGTATAATGATGTTCAGCGTTTATCTCTTCAGGCAGATGCTCCCGCGATTAAACTACCGCTATCTATCCGCTGTAGTGGAGAGTGGCTATATTAAAATCCGTTTAACACTGAGTTTGAGCAAAACGGTACCCGCGCGATACACTTCGACAATTTTTATATAGTCGCTCTCGACTACAGGGAATGTATTAAATTGTTCGCTGTGACACTCTGTCTGACAATAATACACTGGATAACGCAACAATATAAGGACTGATGGACAATTCCACAGATAACTCAAATCAAGCGTAAAACATTTGAATGCACCGGCAGCATCCCCAGGTACATTAGACCACGCGGCCCAGTCTAAGCGAAGCCACGAACGCTCAACCGCGATAAGGGTCTTTAGGTCGGACAACAACAAACTGAAATAATTCTGTTAGAGAAAAACTGCAAGAAATGAATCGATGCAAAAAAATTCGATTACATGGATGGCAAGCTATTTCGATCATATAGGGCAAATTCAAAAGCAAGTCGAGCCCTTGCCAGTCAAGGAACGGAAAACTCGAACGGAACTTCAGTCAAACAAATAGTGAAGCCATCACAAAATATGCAAGCTTAGAGTACTGGATTTTTTTCAAAATGCCAGTACTGGTATTGGCATCAACCCTGGCGCGGGAACTGAATACATACGCTACCTATTTAGTGGACAAATTGAAACAATTAACCCAAAATATACGAACTAGAAGGAACAGAATTTTTCAAAAGGCTAGTATTCCCACATAGATTAACCCCGGTGCGGGAAACGAAACACATATATATACTGTCTAATGCTAGTCAAAATGAAAAATTAATTCCAAATGAGCAATCAGAAAGCAATAATTTCGTGAATAATTCTGTCGGTACTGGGACATGACATAATCTTGCCGCAGCGATCCGAGCCAGTATAGTAGCCGGCGCTCAATGGATCGGATCAAACCCGTGACGCAAAATCAGCAGCATCCGGTAGGCCAAAGGTTTCGTAATAGATGTATAATAGGTATCGAGGGCCGACCAACCAACAAGATATGCTTAGGTATAACGGTTCCTGGTTCACAAACCAAGTGTCCCAAGCTACCATAGTGCGGGGCGAGGGCAAAATTCGTATATTCGAAATGCGGGCTATTCCTCATCGGGCCAAAATGTTAATACAAACCCTGTGCCTCAATGCACACTTGGCGAGCAATTGGGCCATGTGCAATTCGTTTATCAATTTAGAAACCGACAACAATTACGAACTTTTACAAGGGCACCTATGATGCAACAAACCATGCCGGCACAGTAGTTAGGGCGGCCTAAGCAGTTCTAACAACCGTATTGGCATTCAATAACACCTCACTGCCAAACAGATCCACCCAAATCGGAACTCAAGCCAACGGCCAACTACATAGCGAGACGCCATCGATCAATTACGACAGCACCGATGGAGCAACAGGAAGTGGTACACACCCAAATGCAATTTTTGCCATCGACTAGGGCACTCCGAGGGCGAATGTTAGTACAAAGAAGGAGAACACAGGGGACCTCAAACCCGCAAATCCTGAGCACCAAATGGAACCACAGCCTGCACGAGGGATTCTGAGTAACCAACAATCGGATATGAGAGATAACAACAATGGATTGCAGCAGCAGTCCAGTAAAGTAACGCAAGCACGTTGCACTCCAACTGAGCTAATGGCTCCAACTTCGGTTGAATCTGTAAAAAATAATAGTTTAAGTCAAGCTCATTTCGAAATGAATGTTGGCCAAGTACAGGAACTCGGGCCGTACGAAGGCCTGAACATTAAATCAAGATTTTACATTGATGTTATTTTCGATAATGGGCGTTTGGCTCGAGGACCTATTGATTGGTGCTTGCGAATGACTACCACAAGCAAAGAAATTTATCAAAAACATTTTGAACAATTACCTCTTCTTATAACGCATTTCAAACAGGTGACATTTAATGGCATGGTTTACGAAAAATTTCGCAGGATATTTTATGTCCAGGCAAAAGTTGACAACGCTATTCCGAAAATTCGAGTAATAATTTTGAAGGATTATGGGTCAATGGGTATTTTCGGCCATGAAACCTCAGAATAATATTAGATTATGTAAAATTAGAAGCAACAGTTGGATCAAAAACTATTGTGATTTGGGTACCCAAGGACAAGTTGCCCGAAAATATCAAAATCTCTGTGTAGCATACAGGTGTAATAACGGGACACAGCTGCATGGCGCAACATCCTAACACCATGCCCATACGACCCCGGCTATCGTAACGTCAAGGGCGGACCGTGAATTGTTGAAATTTTCACTTTATTCTTGGTCAGACCCAAGAAACTACGGAGCTTAGTAGGCCGCAGGCGCACTTCACGGGGTGTGTTCGGACCCCGCCCGATTGGTTGCGCACGTGTCTAATTTCTGGCATGATTTCTGAGGACCCCCAGAGAGGCTAGGACCGACACCTGCTCACAGGTCATGGAGCTTAGCCGTCGTTCCCTATCCTAGACTCATCAGAAGTTGTTTTAGTTCAATTTAGTTTTTTTATTTCTGAATTAAAAGGTGAAAATTGCCTTATAAAATTGAAACTCAAGTTGTTTTGCCTAGTTATAGGATCCTGACATGCTCCGTGCTAGAGCATTGTAGCCTATGTGGCGCCCACAGGGTTCCGACAAGCCCTGAAAGTTTAATGTCGGAAGGTCAACGGCGTGGCCTGCTTCCTTTGACAAATTCAGTTTTGGGGATCATTAGACTAGTGTAATTCCTGTCTAGTTAGAGCAAGGTGTATGGGGAAAATCCCTAGTGAACTTTTCGAGCTGGCGAATTATGCGGGTTGAATTTGCTTGTGGACTCCTAATACTTTTATTCATCGGTTCAAATGATCAAACAAGAATAACAGAAGGCCATGCACGCCAGTGCTTGGGACATTCTCGCCCACAAGCCGTGGCGGGCAGTGCCTGCTCGTTCGAGCGGACAAACCAACAGTTTCCTATCGTCTCGGTATGAATTGAAACTGTATTCGGTGCCTATGATACAAAGTTTATTTAAATAATCAACGGTTATCGTCGGGAGGAGTGTTTCCTGTCGGCTATTGAGGCGGACTAAGTGAGTTAAGTCGGGAAAGCTTAGTAGTAACTCGCTGCTGTCGGTTCGATTCGATAGACTATGGGGCACAAGGTGGCGGTGTGGCCGAGTGGTTAGAGCGCCTGCTTCATAATCGTGAAGTCGGGAGTTCGAGTCCAGTGGTCGCTCTAATCTCCTTGGGCAAGGGACTCAGCCACAATTGCTTCGCAGTACCTATGCGTTAAACAGGTACTAGACTTTGGTCTAGGCGGATAAGATGATGGGTGGTGTAATGGGCAATCATCATGGCCAGCCTCCACACAATGCTTCGGCATAACAACCCGGATTGTAACCTAGTGTCAATTGCATCTTTATCCTTTTTATGGGGCACAGGGCGCTTAAAAATGGGGAAACAGGGACAGAGCGTGCATATAGCCGCGCGTTTATCCTGCTTCTTCTCAATGTTGGCGACTCTTCAGCTATGGGGCGCAAAGAGCAGGGGCCCTAGAGTACTTCTGAAAATGCTACTTAAACCGTGTCACCTTAAACGACTATCCTTTACACGCGGTGACGGACACTAGACGGGGTTCAGGGAAAGAACAGCGACATGGCTTGACTATGCGAGCTCTACTCTGGCAACACCAGAAACACGGTCTGGTTGCTACTCAATGCTACACCGACGACAAGGTACTCCAAGGGGTGTCGACTAATTTATCCTAGCGATGCACTCGCGGTATTACCTACACGTTGATTTATTTTATCGTCTCGGGTGACTTTGCCCACCAAACAATACGACTGACCGAAAGGAGGAGGGGTGGAAAGTTCATCAGATTCTGGATGGTGGGGCATGGTCGTGGCGCTAAATGGCACGATGCGCTCTCCTAGACAATTTCCGGGGCCGCTGCCAGATGCGAGCCCCGTTATCTAAATTTATTTCGACTCCGCGGCCGATTTCATCGGAGGCATGGTGGGGGCATGACACCGGGCGATATGTACCCTGTCGATTGGTTACACGGTCTTATCTCCTAGCCTTGGGGTCGTTCTAAGCGATGGGTCACGGGGCGGTCGGCCCTGGGCGCGTCTGCGTCTTTTCGTTTCTCGTTAGTTGCCTTTGTTTTGACTCTCCCTAAAGCTCATCCTATTGCCTTAATACACTGCAGTGTTGCAGTGTTGCACTGTTGTGCAGTCGAGTTATCATCGACTTATTAGTCGATGTTTCTATATTCCTGTGGCTCAATGGATAGAACTGAGGAATCTGAAGCCGGCATGAATTCCCCGCGCAGGATCGAATCTCTTAAATGGAAAAAGGAAAATTTATGAAAAAGGAAACTAGAACATGGTCATACGTAGTACACAGCCTAACGGGCAACTCAGGATAAATAATGAAGTCAAGCTAAACTCAGCGATCAACTCGCTTCAAAGAAAAATCGGGGTTTAGCGCTCGCTCGCCTTGGGGCCACAACGGCCTGGGCGATGCAGTGAGTTTTCTTTACTGGGGAGGGGGGAATAAATATTTTAAATTTTTGGAGGCGGGAACACGGAGTGCTTCTCCCGCAAGGGCACTGACTGAATACGTCGTTGGGGCCTGCCATCGGTTCATTTTAACGATGTTCATTTTTGGACATTGGCCCCAAAAGAAGACCATGTCACTATGACGCAGTGAACACCCATAAACTTAATCGTTTTAGTAGAGTAGTTTCGGGGTGCTAATGTGGCGTTTTACCAACAAACTGGATGCTCGCGGCACTAAACGGGGCTTACGGAATTTGGTATGGCTGGGGCATCGCTCCTCCAGCCTTTTTTGATCACACCAGGATCATGGTAGTCGCCTAGTATCTCTTCGGTCAGTCGTCATGGTGAAGCTCGTGCTTAATTGAGATGCCTACCATATTTGTGTAAAACTGGCGCAAAGGTCCTGCAATTTTTATTAATCTGTGTGCACCTAAACGCTATAAAACAAGAGCCCAATAATAAAACCGAGACAATCCCTTAACAGCTTCCTTGTGAACAGCTAACACCTTAAGCTCAGGCTAAGATACTTAGAATTTGCTCAATCATTTGTATTCCCAAATTTTCTTAGCTCATTCGGATAAATGAAATTTTAAGGTCTTCCTAAAGCCCAGGTGAGGCTAATCGTTCGCTCCTAGGCTGCACTTCTGTCCGAGCTTACACACGGCATGAGCGTTGAAGGGTCTACTAAGCTGCAAATTTGTAAACCAGAATCATAAACAATCCAGCAATTCCCTATTGTTCTAGTTCCATTATATTGAACAATTTGACCGTGGTCGGCTCAGGAAAATTGCGTGATCCTATCTCAGAAACTACGAATGATGTAAAGCATGGGCGAAAAGCGACCCTTTTTAGAGTCACTTTGCCTAAGACCACGGGGAATCAGAATGACTTCGACTTGGCTGGCTAGTCTTCTCGGTGCTCTGTACCTGCGTACCCTAAGTCGCTCTGCGCTTCTACCTCGGAACTCGACCCTAGATATTAATTCCAGTTGGGTCTGTGCGTAGCAATTGGCGGGAAAAGGGGGTCGAGCCAAGCGTTAATGAATTTGTCTACGGGAGAAGGACACGCTACATTCACGGGATACCAATATGAACGGCCTGTTACTCTCCGTGTAGCAGGGAAACTAAACCCTTGCAGGCGCTGACCCTTTCTCGTACTTACAGTCTTTGATCGTTGGGGCAGCAATTGCTGAATCCTCTTCGCGGGGCGAATACCCACGCGGAAAATCTTCAACCACCGATCAACGAATTGAAGCGAAATGCGAAGAAAAAAAGAAAGCCACCGAGCAATTGAAAACCATGAATGATGAACATACGAAAGCCCTGCGTCGGAGCAGGTCAGTAAAGTCGACCGAACTCCGCGCTGCCGAAGTCAAACTGATTCGAATTCTTCGAGCGTCATCTCCAACCTCGAAAATTTTATCGTGTCTTTTTCTTCAGCTTCCAATCAGGGGCGACTTTATTCGGGTCGTGGTTTTCTGAATTGGTCTTGGGGCCAATCGGAAAATTTATAGTTTTCCGGAAGTGGACACTACCGTAAACCACCGACCTCGTTTAGGGAGAGTCGGGTTTAATTGATTTTGCCGACATCAACTTGAATCCTCCGAGTAAACGGAGGCCACACATCTGCGATCTTAACCCAAAATTTCTCAAAAAATCGAAGTCTTAAAGCTTCGATTTCCTGCAATTAGCGCCGTATGTGCTCTGAAATTGCATCCAACGCCCACGTCTTTAAGACAACATCCGGTCCCATAGTGACTTTCGGGTCACATAATTTCCAGCTATTTTCTCAATTTAAATTTGTTTGCTCTTATAGATTGCTTAAAATCGTCCTCTTATCGTCCCACGCAACGACCAGCGACCGAGTATCCCAGCGACTCGGTACTTCGTCGTCGGCCCCATCTGCTGTGTTGCATTTGACATCTCGACTTGCCGCCCAACTAATTAAGCTAATTGTGGCTTGGAAGATGACCCTTTTTTATGAGGACGCCTCAGAACATCGAGCAAAATCGCATCTCTTTTGCGATTTCTAACTAATCGAGCATACTTTCACCCATCCCAGGGGTTGGGAGAACGATGACGGGAAGGCACCCGATTGAGGGCGGGAGGTGCGATCTCCTCCCAGGTACCTCTTAACAGGCCGGGGCCCTATTCCGGGACCCCAGAAACCCACGGGAGGGCCCTAAACACACCCCATTTCCTTCTTACTAGTCGATGACCAGTTCGTCCGTAAAACTTACAATTTTAGCGCGTTTTAGTACCTGGTGTCCTCATATGTCCGTTTTTTCATGTCCTTATATACGTATATACATATATATCTATATATATACATATATATACACATATACTACACACAATACACACGAGACACAGAGGCGGCCCGAGCGACAGAGAGGTCGCTCGAGTACACACACAACAGACAGCACAACAACAACAACAACAACAACCATGACGATAACCGACCAACGAAGTCGGTTAGAGAAAACGGCAAAAGAAAACAACGAGAAAAGGACAGCGAGGTCACGGCGAGATCGAGACGGGGTGCGGGCGGGCAGTGGGACAGGGGAAACCCGGGGGATTGTCGATGGGCTGGGGTGAGATTCGGTCCCAGGACGAAGATCGGGACCGATTGATACCAAACACGAGGGGGTGGACGTAATAGCGGGTCGGCGCCCACGCATGGGTTCCCATGTATATAAGTATGAGGGGCTTTAGCGGGCTCTCTCGTTAGCAGTTGGGCGGAGCGACGCCCGTTGGACTCGCCGTCGGGTGACGGTTCGAATGAGGGGTGATACCCTGGCCCGAACGGCAGGAGTAAAAAGGGCCTTAAAATCATAATGATTGGAGAGAGAGTGGCGGCGACCGTAGGGGCACTTTCGTCGGCCGTCCACCGACATCACACACCGTCATCACGCATATATACCTATAGATAGACATACACATATGTGATAATATACGTAAAGATGGCAGTCCGGTTCCTTTCGCGACCACCCAACTTAGCGTAAGTAGCGGTGATCGTGTCGCATTAAGGGCGCGATCTTAACATTGTCCGGTGCAATTTAGTGCCTAGCTAGAGTCCTCCAAATACTTTACTGACGTACTCCGGCCATTTCCGGATGATTGTGCACCAGACCGGTGCGGGCCATTAAATTAACCCGGTATCTGTCGTTCTCAATAGCCCCGTAATTTGCCGTACTCGAAATTTGAGCTGACCACGGTTTGTTGTTTTCCCGGACCATTGCTCAGTGTGCAGCTGAAACCTGGTAGTTTTGATAATTTCAGTTTCTATCTCTACGAGATGGTTAGCATAAGCGTGTAATCAGGGACCTCCTATTCCCGGACGGTCCTAACCGTGAAGCCTTAGTGTTTAGTGACGGCTGGTTAGGTTCCGAGTGGTTCCCCTTTTTGATTGGTGAAAGGACCACATGATTTGACATAATAGGGCATTCGGAATACATTTTTATACGAAAATCATCCAAGGATAACATACGGTATATATTTTAAGCATTCGAAGTACGAAATTATATAGATAAAAATGATACCATGATAACGTACGGCATATATTTTAAGCATTCGAAGTACATTTTTATATACAAAATGATCCCATGATAGCATACGGTATATATTTTAGGCATACATGGCGGCAGGGGGTAGGCGGTAACAACCCTGAGGCCCGGACCCCCCCCCCCCCCGAGACCGAAAAGCCGGGGGGGGGGGGTAACCCGCCCCCCGGGGTTAGGGCTTGGCAGCTCCTCCACGAGTGTCGAAGTAGCGCCTTAGTGCAAAACCATGCGCAAATTGCGCCTGCTTGTTGCTAAAGGTGCATGTGCGGCCGTAAATTTATGGAAAGCTTTTTGTTCACGACATTATTCCCTGAAGTAAAAGTTAATCGAATTATACTTATTTATATACTAACACTAACTAGATATTAGACATTGAATCTCTGCTATGGTCCACGGTGGATTACCACGAACTCAGCACTAAAATAGCACTGGAGCACTCCATCGCCGTAGGAGTCGCACCCGATAGATTTACAAAGTTAGCTATTTTGCTGCAAAATA
Source organism: Trileptium ribeirensis (assembly GCA_030248225.1). Lineage (NCBI taxonomy): Eukaryota > Metazoa > Nematoda > Enoplea > Enoplida > Thoracostomopsidae > Trileptium > Trileptium ribeirensis. The sequence continues at coordinate 16,044 of JASANE010017305.1, forward strand.
ATGCCGTGTCTGCTTTGAATATGAAAAATCTTCTTAAAGGCAAATGTGTATGGTTTTGTTTGGCGAATTTGTTGCAAACAGAAACTGCCAGCTGCTGGTAAACAGAAACGTTACATTTAACACTATTCTAGAAACTTTAGATTTTACACAATTCTCAGAATTATAAATGCTCAGAATGCAATCTACTCTTCTCAGAATCGGAAACCCCGAAGGAGAGGGGGGGGGGTGCGGACCAAACCCCCCCCCGCCTCGACCAGTTTTGAGGCCGGAACCTAGTGCAGAAACTGAACTCATAGGCGAAAAATATGGCTGCTTGGACCAAAAAAGGGTCCTAACGACCAACCCCTCCCCAAGGAGCAATACATTATTTTGCGTCTACTTGGACCAGTTAAGTATTGCTAATGAGGATGCACTATAATTGAAAATTTCTTTCGCTCAACAATCGGTCTGGCACTAATAAATGACACAAATTTTAAAAATATTAATAAGGTCATGTGAGACACAAGTTCATTTTGCTGTGTATTACAATTATTTTTGTTTAAGTAAAATGAGATGAAACTAAGTATAACTTAACTGTCACGCGGTCAATAATGTTTTTTAACCACAACATTGTAAACTAACTTGGCGCAACTTCGGCATAGTTCTGAAAAAAACCCGCGCCTAAAATATGATTACTCGAATATGAACAATAATTGTATATTGTTATCTGACCAAAAACTCATTTAGTGCCCATTGTTTTAAGTGGGTTTCGCCGTTTCTATTTGAAATTAATATACACTATGACAGGGTTAACTAAATTTTATATACGGCTATTTCAGGTTTTTAATCGCAATCTAGACTATCGCCCCAATAACCTTTCGTAGGTAAAGCTACATATTTTTCACAACGAAGATTGTATAGCAAGATACCCATCGAGTTTCTCGTTCAAAACGCGTTTGCGGATTTGTTTACTCGCTTGGACAAGTTCCTCAAGAAATCGAACAACAGCTTATAAACAGCTCAGAGACTAGTGTACAGGGCCCGAAGCCATGGATCAAACCATTCAGGTTCAATCCGCCGTTGTAGCAAAAAACTTTGTTCAAGTTTTTGCGAAATATATATACTTTGGTTTAATAAGAAGTAAAGGCTAATACAATGTCTTAAGTTCTAATTACGTGTGTATACATATATTCGTATGAATACATTGTTATATAATAATATTTCAAACCTATACCTGTAATGTATAGTCGGAAACTTGCAGAACTGAACGAACCACTCTGTCTACGAGAACACGGTTTTATTAATGCTAAAAAGGACTAGAATGGAAGCACTACTAAAAGTTTCTTTTCATTTTCTGTACCAGATATTATTAGTAGGCACCAGAGTATATATTTAACTATTAAACATAGCATACTACGCAACTTAGCTTAATCAGCGCCCTTCTTGATAATGGTGTGTTTTGTTTAGGTACAAATATAGAACGAGAAAAGTACTACTACAAAAGATGAAATCGGTAAACGTATTTATTTACGTTTTTTCAACAATTTTATAAAACTTCATTTAATCACACTTCTGTGTAGCTGAACTATATGATCCGGAAAGATAGAAAATTATTTTTTGAAACTTGAATTCCAGTCCGGGCTTCAGTATTTTAAAATTGAGCTTCTAAATTTTATGTTTAAGACGTATCTTATGAAACATCTCATTTGCAGTTTAGAAATGTAAGCCTATATTTTTTCTTTATAATATTAGTTTCATATCATGTTAGCTTGAAAATGAACATGTATCATAGGAATCTATGGTTGGTAATGGCGTTAACCTCTATGGGTTGGATCCCTCTTAAGCGACGCTAACTCTTCCTGAGGCTCGGCATCCCACCGTCCTGCCAACACCTTCTACCTCCATACCCGACGCACATTGGACACCTATGATGCATGTAAATTGTAGCTTTTTATTTGGCGTAGCACAGTCATTTGTCGTGTGTACGTTACATGAATTTATGGAGATTTCCTTGCTT